>CAHIKZ030005594.1:780000-855000 GCA_903632075.3 Acanthosepion pharaonis | reverse complement strand
TTCTGATAGTCTCCTAAAAAAAGAACATTAACCTGAAACATGAAGTCATGGCTGCCTAGTGCCTTAGATATTAAATCCTTATATATGAAAATGTCAGTTGACAAATGTTTGAACTAAACTACCTTCTTCACTGTGCAGTGACCCTTCAGGATGTAACCAATTATGGCTTTCCATGAGTCTTTTTTTGCTATATCTCTTAATCCCTGTTCTGCCAACCAACACGATCTCATTAGATAGATTATGTGCTGCATTCCTCTTGCCTTCAATATGTTCTGTGAGTATCAAACTTTCTAAGCCCTTTTTCCTCATTATGTGCCCTAGAATTTTCTGGTGCTAAGTATAAGACCCTTTTAGCTTCCATTTTCTCTAAAACTTTGTTTCTCACATATTCAGTTTATGATGTTCTCCACATCTTCTGTAGAACCATATTTCTGCTGCTTCAAGTCTCCATCTGTGAGGAGCATTGTCCAGCATTCACTGCCATATAGGAGTACTGATATTACATAATAGTTCAGTACTCTTTTTCCTTGTTTCTAATGAAATTTTCTTTTTTCTTAACTTTGAAATGTATGCAAAGTATTATCTTTCACTATCCTAATGCACTTTTGGGTTTCAATGTTGCATTATCCATCCTTAAACACTTCCTCGACATTTAAATTTTTGCACATGTTTGATTTTTTTTTTTTTTTTTTTTTTATCTCAAATTTATAATTCACATATTGGGCTTTTTCTTTTGCTGACAACCATACATTATTATAATTAATGTTTAACCTTTTCTTCTTGCTTTCTTTTACTACCTTCTGTAGGAGTTCCTGTAATTTCCTTTCTTTGTCTGATATCTACACTGTGTAATCTGTATATCTAACGTTAAGATTGCAGCAGCCAATGAAGAATCCTGGTCAGATTTCTGATTCTCTCAGGATCACTTCATTGTTGTAACACGTGTATCTTGACAACATCCAATGATGTTGACTGATTCTTCTTTTTGGGTACACACTGTTCATGCTTAGAGTGGGATTGACTCTGTGCAATGTCTTTCTCCACTTTAAGTAATTCATGCCCAGGCATTGCTTGATATCGCAATTTTTTTTTTTTTTTCATGCTGAATGGCTGGCTATAGCTTTTAAGTCGTTTGTAATATAGCAACAGCTCTAAGTAGGAGCTTATGAAGCTTTATTTGACTGATTCAACTTTTGTGCTGAAAATGTCTATTTTATTATGGTTACATGTGAGAGGCAAGATGTGATGTGCTTATTTTATTATCACATCATGGATGAAGCTCACCAATTCAAATATAAAATGTCATTAAGTACTGAGAATTCATGTCACTTTTGTGGGAAGGTCTGCAAGTAACCTGGTGGGCTGAAAAGGCATGCAGTCACAAAAATAAGCCTAATGACAGCAAAATTTATGTTTCTCATCTGCTAACTTTGTGCAATAAGTTTTAAGTTTGTCCTGTTTAAAGCACAGCTAAGTTTTACAATGATATCTTGTGATAGTCATGCTTGGCAATAAGGGAGCCAACATCATATCATGTTCCAGGTAATTGTAAAGAATTTATGATTTTTCAAGAGGGCGGGTGGGGGTCATATTTTCAAAAAATGTATTTATTTATTTTAAACTGCCGCCAATCTCAATGCAGCCATGGAAGTAACTGCATGCCTTGATCAGGAGATTCTTGTTTTTCCATGATGATTATCTTCAACAAGTCCTTTGTATTGTGAGGGCTGCTGCTCCCAGACCTTGTAGCCCAAGGAATTCAGCTCACTGGAGAGCCCCCTGTTGAGAGTGACATGACTGTGGAGGTCAATTTTTGGCTAGCCACTCTTTGGCCATATGGGAGCAGTCTTGACCACAATGTCCAATGCAACACAGTGACACAGACTCCGAAGCAGAAAGTCTGGCACTATGATCTGGTCCTCATAGCTCACAACCCCAAGGCTATTCCAGATTGCATGAAGTTGGTGTGCATTACTGTGGATACTTCTGTGGAGTTTGCACAGTCATCAGTTGTTCCTTCTATTCATTTGGTCATTTTTAAGAAGGTGGCTATCTCTAAGGAGCTATGGATGACTGCTAGTGCTAAGAAACCTGCAGCCTTTTTTTATTTTCTCTGTCGGTTTTGAAAGTTTGTTAGTGCTGTCTATATGTCTGAAAGAGAAATGAGAATGTTAAAATTTGACATTTGTTTCTTAATATTATATCAGACCATCTTCCATTTATGACCCATCAAATATGGCAGTAAAACTAGATCTATTTGGAACAGATGAAGAATAATCCAGAACTTTATACTGAAAACAAAATGCCTGCATACAGATAGAAAATAAATTTTGTATCTATACAAAAATAGAAAGGGACACAAGACAGCGATATGTCTTCTCCCCAGATTTATTCAACCTCTATGGCTACGTTATCCTAAGGGAACTGAATACTTTACCAGGATTTATTATCAGTGAATGTAATCTTAACAATATATAACACTGTGTTTGATGACTGACTCAAGGAAACTACATGATCTCCTAGACAGGATGGTAGAAGAAAGTGAGAATGAAGGACTAATGATCAAGTGCAAGAAGAGAAAAATTCTGGTTATCGGCAAGAGAAAAAAAGCAAGATGTGAGTTATGAATTGGTGGTGCCATCAAGCAGGTACCAAAGTTTAAATATCTGGGAAGCTTCAGTGGATGGAAAATGTGATACCATGATCATGCATTGAACTAGTGAAAAGCATTCTGAAATTTAAGCAAGGTGCTGAGAAATAGAAAAGTTTCATTTGAAACAAAGAAAAATGTGCTGGATTGCTATGTGATATCCATCGTATTATATAGCAGTAAATATTGGACAATCTTGCCACAGATGAGGAAAAAAACTAGCCGGCAGAAATGTGCTTCTACAGAAAGATCCTGAAAATTTGATGGATGGAGTAAGCAACAATGAGGTCTTAAAGAAAACTTAACCTTTATGGGGTATATTGAGGGCAAGAGAAATAAGGAAAGTAGCAAGCCACTTACTTGATGAGCTTGTGTGCATGGATGGTGCAACGGTGGTTGGGACCTTAGCAAAGGAAGAAAAACTACTAAGAGCTACATGAGATAGGAAGTTGTAGAGAGCCATGATCACCTATGGCCTGAAGAGACATGGCACATTGAAGAAGAAATCTGGCAGTATATATCCAGGATGACGATGACATGACATCACTAGGCAGAGGACTTCCTAAGCTGAAGTCAGTGGTCAGAGCAGACAATTCCTTTAAGGGAATCAGCAACTACTTTCAACTCCTTCAAATCTGAGAACATTGGCTGTGTTCTAACATGGAATAAGATGGTCTTTACTAGATCTACTTTGCTCAAGGTACACTATGCAAGAATGAATAGCAACCAAGACATGTGTTCTCAAAGTACCTGATGCACTCATTTGTGTGCAAATAAAGCTTGAGGGAATACTGAAAAATTCTAAGACTGACCAAAATCTCTAAAATGCACAATATTCTCAAATATGCTACTCAAATATTTCGAGCTTAAAGTGGCTTTTTTTTTTTTTTTTTTAGTTTTCATGGAAAACAGTCTTACCTATTTTGTTTAAAATCTGTTTCTCTCTCTCTCTCACATATATGGTGACACTGACCTTTTTAAAAATAAAAATGTGAACAGAAAGTTGACTGTTGAAAGCTGAAGCAATGACCTACAAGACATTTTGATTTTTGGTTGAGAGCCAACAATTTTCTACCAATTCTACACTCATGCAAAATACATGAGCACTAATAAACTGACATTAAAACCTTTTATAATTGCTGGGTCATTATCACTGAATTATGCATGTGTCTTGATTGGTTTTATGTTTAGAGTTGTTGGTCATAGTTTCCCTCGATTACAACCAACTAGAATTGCTAAATACCTTAGTTTTCTACATTCTGTATAATGTTGCTTTGCTTATTTTTGATCTCAGTTCTATGACTTGCAGGTTGGATTTGATAGAATCTTTACACTAACAGAATAGCAATTTGCCAAAAACACCATTTAGTTTAGATAGCATCAAAGGTTGAGAGACTTCTCCTTAATTTGCATAAAACTAGCTAGCACATCCAATCAAAGTTTTTTTGAGAGAAAATGAGAAAAAAATGACACCCACTTGTGCATGACATCAGAAAGAGTCAAAATGAGGGAAGAGGACTTGGAAAATTTGACACTTACAGGGGATATTGCAGGCAAGATGGATAGCGGAAAACTATCTAACAAGCTTGTGTAAATGGTTGGCAGAATCGGAATTAGCATATATGTAAACATACAATGCAATCCACTGACCAGCCAAAGATTACCCCCACATTACATTCTGATTCTTGAGCTTGTCAGTATGCACCAAAAGCTGAGGAAGAGTGGGCTGCATACTCACAAGTTCAACAAGTCGAGAAATAAGAATGCAAACCCTGTTTCCCATATTATATGTAGGTGTTTTATTCAGGGCTTCTCCTGCTCATCTGGGTGAGTAGGTTGGTGATACTTGGGGCAACTTCTGCCATATGTTGGCTGACAATACAAATGTAGGCTTTGGAACTATGCAATGGCCTGTCAGTCTCCTGCCAAGGACAGCCTAGAACTCCTGATCCCAAGTATCACTGTTAATCTAGACCAGTACCTAGATATACCCTATTTCCGGTTTTGTTGCTACTTGATCTCCAAAAACACTTAATTCACTCCTTTCTGTCAAAGTGGATGTTGCTTAGAAGACCGAGCTTCAAAAGGAACCATCCACTGGTCCATCAAACAGATTGATATGGAGATAAAACCACCTCTTCTCTTTCTACACGGGTGTCTATAGTATCACATATAATGCAAAAAAAAATCCTTTTATTAATGGCTACAAAGGACAGGAAATTGTGGAGAGCCATGATTGCCCACATCCTGAAGGGACATAGCACATAGAAGAGAGGATATATATATATATATATATATATATTATCAATGTGTTCGATTCATAGAATTGTATTTATTTTTATTTGACATAGATTTGGGTTTGTGATCTTAACCCTTTAACATTCTATTTCTCTTTCTTCAATTATCTTGAGGTGTGATTCTACCTCTTCCCTAACTCACCTTCTGCTTTATCCTGAAAAAGATTCCATGCCTTAAATGTTGAATTAGACAGTCTGTTTGATCCAATATGATGTAACAATACAATGGGTCCTGCTCTGTCTTTCCCTGTCCAGATGAATCACTCCGATATTGCATTTAGACTCTCCTTCATATCAATGTGCACAAAAACTGGGAAGGGTCCACTGCACATTCACAAGGAAAATGAAGGTAAAATTAATACCACTTCAAAGAATGAAAACACAAATTCTGTTTCCAATATATCTGGTTGTTTATTCAGGGATTCATTTGCACAGCCTGGGCTGACAGATCAGCTTTTCCTTTCAACCTATGAGAACTCTCTCTCCTACTACCTATCAATTCACAGCTGGCAATTCACCCATAGGTAGCATTGGAACTATCTCACTAACTCACTCGCTCAATGGATGACCTGTAATGCTCAATTCTAAGTGACTTTTTATATAAAGCTATGAGCAGATCTTTCTAACTTCCAGTTAAGTGCCACTTGTTCCCCAAAAGTTTTGTTTATTTATCTATTCCTTTTTTGTCAAGTGGGTGGCTGCTTTGAAGATCCTACTTCATAAACTTTACTGCTGGTCATAAAAACACAGTACACTTCAGATTCAAATTTATTTAGGGCTCACTTGACGTTGTGTTTGTTCCAATAATGACATGTATCTATTGGCACAATGACACTTATAAAATTAAACTTCTATATTCAGATTTTTAATATTTAAAATATTTTTTAACCTCTTGATGGTTCATATCTTTAATTTTGCTTATTAAATCTTCAATATACGTGTTAGAAATAACAACCAAATCTAACTGCTTTTTAGATAACTTTTAGAATGGGGTCAAAATACACTATCCAGTTTATTGCACACAAAAAACTTTTTTTTTTTTTCTTTTTTTTATATAAAACTTAATTGAAAGAAAAATGCAACTTCTGCAAAAAATACAATATTCTAGATGTTTCTGCTACCTAGAGCAAAGTCATTAGCAATCAATTAGGTGTTCAGATAGGACTTTTTCATAAGCCTTTTTTTCTGAGCCTGATTATGGTGAGACTATATCTATTTCTGGGTAATAAAAAAAAGAAAAAAAAAAAATGCCCAGGAAAAAATGGATTTAGAAGAGGACTCCTCCTCCAAGATGATTTTCAATCTATCAGATGAATGGAATATGAAACCTGCAGCAATTCTGAAATGTGGCTTGTCGAATGCTGGCACAAATGTAAGGAAAGCAGCTAGCAAACTTAAATCACTACTCATTCATGACTCTGAGTTGGTAGTTAGACAGATGTGAGTAGATCTTGTTAACTTTAACAGTGAGTTGAGAAAAGGACACTGGACTCCAAGATAGCATGCAGCCATCAAACTATTCTGGACAACATATTAGAGCTTAAAATACAAGTTTTGAATTTGTTCATCTGAAACAAACCTCTTTGATGATACAAGGCAATTCACTCATTGGACTCATGCTACCTTGAAACTCCACCCACTGCTATAAGTTTGCCACAAATGGCACTTATTTGCCACTCCTTCAATTTAAGGATGCTTCATCTGTTAACCTATCAACCTTGAACAGATCAGAAAATTAACACCTTGTAAACTTCACTGTCACTTTACTAAGATGTTTTAAACTTTAGCAAATGATGTAAGTCCCCACTTTTCTTACAATTGATTTTTATTAGGTGCCCAATAGAATATTTTGAACAAGCCTCTACACCTTTATTTTTTCACTTAAATTATTGTAACTAAAAAAAAAAAAAAAACACAATTTCAATTTCAAACTGAGTAAGAATACTTATTTTCATTGTGCCAACAGAAAACTAATAGAAATTTTTTTATGGAAAAATATTTTAGTTTTTTCTGATAAGTATTTTTAAATGAGGATTCTACGATCTAATCATTGTAAGATTGACCTAATGATCTTTTGAATTAAGGTTTTAAAATGTAATTTTGCGTTAATGTAATTTTTTTTTTTTTCTGGAATATAATCATTATCAAATGGTTTACTAGTCACACCAGTATTCTTATCTTAGCTGTTATACTCACAATGTTTCAGCTGTTGTACACTGTTGCTTTCTTTAGGTGTCTGTTGTTATACTTGGTAACCATTTCAGAATTTTGAACTGATCCCTTTATTCAATCTATGTAGATAAATTTTTCTCATTAATATTAAATATTAAATTAAGAATATTAACTGATATGAAATACTCCCTAAACATGGAAAGTACCATGTTTAGGGAGTATTTCATATCAGTTAATATTCTCCAGTTATATTCACCTTTTGTGTTTGCTTCCACAGAATATATGACCTTTCAGCACTACCACACCCAGAGATTGAACTCACAACTGTAAGAGGAACCAATATATTTTAACCAACACTTTAATCCATTAGGATAACAAATACATGACCCAAAGGATTGTAATATTAGTTAAAATCTACCCCCTATAGATTGACTGAAAGGTTCAGTTAAAATGATGAGATGGTTACCAAATACAGACATTTGAAGAGGATATAACTACTAAAATGTGAGTATAACAACCAAAATGAGAATGCTGGTCTGAATAGCAGTAAAAAATAATTAATCTTGAACATGCTAGCATAATCTATACATTTACCAGTCTTTCTCTAGTTATTTAGTTAGATCTTCTTCAGAACATCTGTAATGTTAATAACATCTGATACATTTTTCATATGTAAAACAATTGTTTATTCATTTTTGGACTCTGTCAAATGTTGGCCAAATTGTGGATATATTATTCAAATTTAAATGGTTTCAATGATTGAAAAATATACCTGAAAACCTTCAAAACGAATCAAAATCATTCAAATTGTTATTTTTAGTGTTTAATGATTTTATGAATTAATGTAAACAATATTTTATAATTGCTTGTTTTTCTTTTGAGTTTGTAAATAAAAGCATATTTATATCTGTATGTAATAGCAACATTTGATAAGAATACATTTAATTTTGATTCTTTTATTAGAACCTTGAATAAGTTCTTGCTGATTTTTCATGAAAAGTAATCTTTTATTTACAAAAATTAAGTAAGAAACATGTCTCTGAAAGTAATGTCCATTGCTAGCCACTACTTTCCCTATCTTTCTGGCAGTATTTAAATTCCAGGTCAGAAAAACATATCTTTTGAGGCTAACCATGAGTTGACCCATTTTTTTGCATCTTCATAAGAATGAGAGTGCTGTTCAGCCAGGCTATATGCCATTGATCAGAGCACGTGATAATTAGATGGGGCGATGTCTGGTGAATACAGCAGGTGGGGTAGGACTTCCCATTTAAGCATTTCTATATAGATTTTCACCCATTTTGCAACATGTGACCTAGTGTTGTCATGTTGTAAAATCACTTTGCCATGTCGCTGCTCATATAGCAGCTGTTTTTTTTCTTCAATGCTTGGCTCAAATGCAGCAATTGTAGTTGATAGTTATCTCTCATTAGGGTTTCAGTCAGTTTGAGCAGCTCATAATAAACTACACTCAGCTGATCCCACCAAACTCCAAACCATGGATATTTGGCTTTGCCACTGATGTTGATGCGTGGCCAGGCTTACTCCACAATCTTCTACGATTAGGTTTATCATAGTGTATCCACTTTTCATCACCAGTCATGATATGATGCAAAAAAAACTTTCCTTTTCTGCCATTGAAACAGCTGTTCACAATGCCTCTCAGCTTCAACTGGTACAGCATCCAATGTCCTTGCTTTTGAATCATTCCTAATGCTTTCAAACATTTTGAAACTGTTGTGTGATCAACTCCTAATGCAAGTTCAGCTTGTGTCTGACATGAGTCTTCATGAAGTAATGTCTCCAATTCTTCATCTTCAAACTTTTTCAGTGTGCCAGGGCATTCTTTATCTTCAACATCAAAATCATTATTTTTGAAGCATCTAAACCAATCTCTGCATGTTGTTTCCAACAGAGCATGGTCACTGTAAGTCTCAACAAGAATTCTGTGTACTTCAGCTACAGATTTCTTTGGAATAAAGTATTGCAGTAAAATTTCCCCCCAAGTACACTTTCCTTGGCATGAAATATGACATGTTTAACGCTATGAAAAACAAAGTTGTTTACTTTCAGTGAAATGACATACACTGAATTTTAAGCTTGCTTATTGTGCTTCCTTATAGATGCGTTACCATATGAAACTAAATGCACGCAATTCTGGGAATGCCAGCTGTTGGGAAATGGCAAGAACTTATTCAAGGTCCTAATAATTTAATTTTGTATTCTTAGTCAATCAGAAAAATGGTTTCTTTGAAGACTAAACCTCATCCTTTGTTCAAACTCTTATTCTCTCTAAAAAATATTTTAAATAATGCAAGAACTCGCAGACTGCAAAATTTGCATCTTAATCTTTCTATATACTAACCACAAGACTAAGATAATTTGACAATAATTCTAAAGAGGTTAATTGTAATGGTTGTACATGTGAAATAAAAAAAAAATGTTTTTAAAAAATAATAAAAATAATTAATTCTAGCTAACCTGTTGAGAAAAAAATGTTAATGTCTTGCAACTTTGCACAGTACAAGTACACAGTATTGGTGACTAGTGAAATTGATCAATATCTCTAGGTTAGGCAGAGTAGTTGGTCAGATTCCTCCCAGAATGGTTTCATTAATCGATCACCTGACTCATTTTCCCCACCCCTGCCAACTTCTGCCTCATGCTTCTCTCATTTTCCTTAGCAACAGTTTCAGCTGATTATTTGTTTAACAAATGTGGTTTTTGGATGCCATCTTTGGAAACTGAATACAACTGGTCAAATAGTTTGTCATATCTCTCTCTCTCTCTCTCTCACTTTCTCTCTCTATTGCTGTTTCCTACTAAAACTTGATTGGCTTAGCAAATCTCTTTTGGGTGATTTCTTTTATTGAAAGAGATGTCTGCACATATCTGAAGTAACCACACACAATGTTATTTGCATAAATTGACCCATAAACCTTTCTGAAAGCAAAACTGTTATGCGTGTGTTTAGAGGATTGCCTTATTGAAAGCAATTCTCAATTCTTGTGCAGGAGTTTTAAATCTAGACTAAAAACCTGAAATCAGTTATTTTATATAAACCATGTTTAAACGACTGATTGGTTAGAAAATTTATAAAATTCATTTAAGACCTGTTAATTTTTTTATTTTTTTTTTCTTTAATCTTAATTTTGGATGCTTTTCAATACTACTTCCAAGATTTTCTACAATCATCAACAAATTTAAAGATTATTCTTTAACTTCTGAAAATATTTTTATTTTAGTATTTTTTTTTCTTTAAATTATTTCAATTTGAAACTAATTTCTATTTCGAGTATGCAAGGCACCCATGAATTTTTTTTTTTTTTTTTTTTTTTTTCAAGACTTTAATGACAGAATCCATTTAAAAAAAAAAAAAATATAATACCCCAGATATAAAACTAAGACATCTTGTCTATTATTAAAAAAAGAAAAATGGTAAAATTTAACAGCCTTACTGTACTGAATTAATAATAAAAAAAAAAAAAAAATGGAAAAGTATACCAACAGAATTAGAACAAGTGTTGCATATTATTGAGTGATGTCATATCTCTTTAGTACATGCTTTTTAGTATTAATCACAATGGGTTTCTTTTGAGATTTTTTTTTCTCCTCCTTTCACCATGAAAGCTACTAAAAAAATAGAACTGTGTACAATCTTGCAACTTCTGCTGTTTCGATGCTACCTACATATTCCATGGCTTGTTTATAATTGATAAATACCACTTTTCATGACTTTTTAACACTTTTCACTAACTTCAGCTTAATTTTATTATCACATATATATATATATATATATATATATATATATATATATATGGCACTTCAATGCCGTGTAATTATTAGTCACCTATCTAGATACTGACCAACAAAATTGAGCTTGGTACCTTTCTTACTTTACTGCCAGAACACAGGCAGTATATATTTGCTTTTGTCCTTAAGGAAACAGCGATCATGGTGTCTGTGATACTATGATTGGGACATCCATTAGATGAGAAACGTGGAATCTTGATCTCAACTGTGTTTTATGGCCAGCAGATGGGGTTTTTAAAGTTGGGTCTTTTGTGTGGCACCCACTTGACTAAAGAAGAACAAATCTGTAAAAGAAAGCATTTGAGGTTAAGCAAAGACAAACCAGGCATTGATGATTTCTAGTTGCTGGTCTATATTAATGGTCATGCTAGGTAGATGACTACTTGGGAATACCAAGTACTGTAAGCTAGGATATGAGAGTGGTGTAATGTATAGAGGCTCAGTATGAGAAATCAGATAACTGAGTCCGAATGCCTGTTGAGTTCATTATATTCGCTTATGTTAAAGTACCCTTGAAAAAGGTATTAATCAAGCTCTTCTCCCCAGATAAAGAGTAAGATTTGTATAGGAAAATCATTATCTACAAAACAATTCTTACAATTTTAAAATATGTTCCAGCTTTAAATAACCTGCAACTGACATTCTCAAGGTAATCATATGAGAACCAGTGTTTTAATATCATATGGCTGTAAGCCAAGAAAGAAGTTGAATACAGTTGACATTTTAAATATTTTTGAAAGAGTTTGATGCCATGCTTGACATCCATATGAAAGTCTTGATCTGATAATGTTATTTAAGAACATGGTTCTTAAATTTAAGGTTAATATCTTTTGTTTTGTAGAAATTTGCAGTGTTGGGTGAAACTACCCTGAGTACAGCCTATTCTATGTTCAATTTCCTTAACCTTAATCAAGTAATTGTAGCAGTGATATTGTGAAGGCAGAAATAGCACTTCAACATCATCCTCATGTGTCGGATTCAGAATGGTCAAAAGCCTTTCCAATGATAAGGACCTTGAATGAAGCATTTAGTTTTTGACTTATTTCTTTACTTTAGGTATAAAGCAGTGGAGGTGCCAATTCAGGAACAAAATGACTATGGACCAAACCTTTCTTACAGTACTGCCAGAACACAGGCAGTATATATTTGCTTTTGTTCTTAAGGAAACAGCGATTATGGTGTCTGTGATACTATGATTGGGACATCCATTAGACGAGAAACGTGGAATCTTGATCTCAACTGTGTTTTATGGCCAGCAGATGGAGTTTTTAAAGTTGGGTCTTTTGTGTGGCACCCACGACTGAAGAAGAACAAATCTGTAAAAGAAAGCATTTGAGGTTAAGCAAAGACAAACCAGGCATTGATGATTTCTAGTTGCTGGTCTATATTAATGGTCATGCTTGGGATTGGAGAAGTCTAGTTCTGGTCTGCCCATGCCGGCCACATTTCATGATGTTGAGATAAAGAGCTGAGCTTTTAGTCCAGCATAGCAAACAAAAGTTACCTAAGTGTCACCTACCAATAGGCTGAGCAAGAATTTCTGAATAAAACTTCCTATTTTGTATTATTGGAAAACAGGTTTAAGTTCCCATTTCTTAATGTGGCATTTTTGTGTTTTTTTTTTTGTTTTTGTTTTTTTCCTTCTTCTCCCTCCTTCATTTCCTTGTGAACATACAGCAGGCCTTTCCCAGATTTTAGTGTACACTAAATGGGAACAAGAATGGGGACAAAACATGGAGTAGTCACTGGCCATTCAGTGTGGAAGCTGGGCAAGTGCTCTGTTATGTTTACATTTGTATAGAGTAAAACCCTTCTAAGCCTTAAAAATCCTGGCACATAGTTGATGCAGTTTTGCATTTCTAGAAAAAAAAAAACATTTTATCACAGTTGCAAACTTGCTCTTGACAGTACCTTTTTATTTTTATTTTTTTTAATTAAATGAGAGGCAAAACATCAAATGAGGATTGAATTGTTTGGTCAGTGAATATCAGAGAGGGGCTCCATTGTATGTTCACAAATGCAAACAAATATTCACTCATTATATGTGCAATTTTACAAAAGATTCTTTAAGCAAGCAAAGGTCCATGGTCTGACAAGACAGGATTTGGGAGTGACTAGATAGTCAGCTGCACCATGCATCCTACCAAAGTTGATCTCTTTATACCTCCAATCTGCATTAACAAGAATTGTACTAATTTAATGGTAATTTTGATGAGCTTAGAGAAGACTAGAATCACTATAAGCATGTGTTGTGTATAACAAGATGGAAGTTGTAAAATATTATCTGGTACAGCCAAAACAACATTTAGCATAGAAACTGACCGTCTTTTGGCTGAACTAAAACACACATCTCAAATTTTCAAGGTTTTTCAGAATATAACTTTCAAAGCTCCTCTTCTGGAGTGGATTGTCGACAATACTTGTTCATAAAGAATCTCTAAGATTCTACATGAAAGACTACAATATTCCATTGTTTTATCATCTGAACATACAAGTTATTTTTTTTTTTAACTTTTTTTATTTGTTTCTTGACAGGAATTTATTTTCATTTGTTTTAAATTTTATTGAAAATATCTTATTTCTGAATTGATTTTGCCATGAAATTTATTCCCTCTTTTGATCACTAAAAGCTGATTTGTATAAAACACTGCTTCCTGGCTTATCTACCAACTCGGGACATTGACAGGTTTTTCTTGGTACTTACTGTCCTTTTTATTATCTAATCAGCCTTTCAACTTTCAACCCTTTGGCAAAATTTCTTCCTTGCTTAGGTTTTTCTGAATTCCTAAACATTTTGTTCTGAGAATCAGACTTCCAAAAATGTTGAAATGACTGGATTTATTTCAATTGTAGATGGCATAATTTTGAACAAGTTTTTAGCACTGTTATTAAGGTGAAAGTATATAGATAGTGCATTAATTTATCAGTCTTCTGCAGAAAACTTATGTCCAAGTTCATACCACATTTCACCTTTTTTAACAAAATAACTTCTATTATAATATGAAATATTTAAAAATGGCAATGAAAACAAAACAGAAGCTGAATGAAGTTGACAAAGCTGTACATCTCAACACATCCATCACCAAAATTTTAAAATTTAAGTTAGGGGTGTCAGCATCTTCTCTCGATGTTTAATTATAACTGACATTTGTTTACATTTTCATTCACTCCATATACAAATATGATTCCATCAATAAAAACATTTAGTTTGAAGGACAAAATGCATTACATAGGATGTTTTCCATTTTTATTATTCAGTTACTGACCTTTAATCTGATATATAGAATTTGAATATGATACGCTCCCAGCAAGGAAAAACAAACTTCACAGTCTAACCCACTTCATAAAATCCAGAAATATCAGCATTACTTGTAAAATCTCTTCTTGGTCAGTCTAAAAACTTTTCAGCACTTTTTAATTATATATCAGGCACATGCGATCAGTAATTACTCAGGGTAGGCAGCTTGTAACCTTTATGTAGTAAATCTACAAAAAATATTTTACATTTTATGCATAATAATCTGAGTAACCTTTATCATTTTGTTGGATTGCATATTGTGCCACAGAAGGAAAATGTAGCTACTGATCTATTTTATTCAGGGTAGGTGCTGCCTACCTAGATGGTACATCCCTAAGGTATATTCAAACATATATTGTTAAATATAATAGACAACAAATGTCTATTATGTTTGATCATAAGCCATTCTAAACTCCGTATATTTGCTTTAATTTTTGTCTTTATTTTCTTCCAAAAATTAAAGCAAATATACAGAATTTAGAATGGCTCATGATCAGACATAATAGACATTCATTGTCTGTTATATTTAACAATATATGTTTGAATAATGATCATCTACCCCAATGCACACGCACATATATATATATATATATATATATATATATATATATACACGCACTATAGCATAGCTGGCTACTCACATTTCCCAAGCATGCTCATCTGCTAGGGTGGCTAACCAATCCCTGTTGCAGACACCCACTCAGGAATATTTGTATTTGTTCAACATCCATAAATCCCACCTGTAGTTTATGTGGTAAGCAGATCTTAGTTATGGTTTCTGGAAGAGAATGCATAAACTGGCATGATTTTTTTTTCTCTCTCTCTCTGTTTTCTTTTTTCTTTTTTTTTTTTTTCTGTATAGTTTTCTTTACTCTATCCCAATTTCTTTTCTACTTATAAAGAATACTTTATCAGAATTCACAATTCATTCAGAGTGGCTAGTGATCAGATACTGCACTCTGATTCTAGGTAGAAAAGAACAAGCAGAATAATAGTTTTGATGATCTCTGCACCCACTGCACTGTCTGTATGCTATCTGATTAATGTTAGCACTATCTTTTTTTTTTTTTTTTTTTTTTTTTATTCTATTTGTTCTTTACATAAAAGAAGATTGCATACTTTGAGTTTATGTAACTTTTTCTTATATAGCAAGATAAATACTGCATTATTGAAATCCTGATGGGGGGGGGGGAATAAATCATTAATATTTTTTTTTTTTAATCATTTCACCCCAAACAAGGCAATAAAGCCACTAGGATGCAATAGGTTATTGAGTGTTAGAAAATATGAGAAAAACTACTATTAAGGTGAGAAGAAAATAAAAGGACAAGAATTAAGAAGACAGAAGATAACGATTGACATTTAAATCTTTAAAGACCAAAGATGACAGGTAAGCTATATTATGGCAATGGGAAAATGACTGAAGCCGAGATGCCAAGTCAGGACCAATAACATTGCAAATACTTCGGATTTTATCAAGAATAAATCTATTACAGGAACACCTGACCAGATGTGGCAGCACTATTCAAAGCAAGGTCGATTGGTAGACTTAAAAATATGTAAGATAGATTCTGACAAGAAAAATTCTTTAGCATGACATAGTAAATCAACTTTCTTAGCTGCAGATTTAGCAACCAATTCAATACACTCTTTCCACTTCATATCAGTTGAAAACATTAGTCCAAGAAGGCACACTATCTCACTCTCCTGATGTTGATGGAAGGTGAAAAGGGTTCTCTCAGATGATTAAATGAGAACAGTTTCATTATTTGAAACATTAAAATTAACAAGCCACTCCTTGCATCATTTAACAATAGGTTGTAGGTCATTTTTTAGATCCACTGCCAATCTGACCTTTTCAAACCAATCAGACTTACAACTAGTTATTCCTGTCTTAATAGTATCATCAGCATAGATAGCAAGTTGAGAACTGATGACATCAGGAAGGTCGTTTATGAAAATTAGAAACGACGTAGGTCCAAGGATATAGCCCCAGGGAACACCTGCATTTGTGCAAAAAGATCTAGAAGAGTGGCCATTCAAGATAACTTTCATTTTGCAATTTGATAAGACTAACTTGGTTCGAAAATTCATCCAGAAATACCATACCCTTTCAACTTTTGAAGAAGACCAGTATGAAAAACTCTGTCAAATGTCTTTGAGATATCTAAAGCAACAGCCTGAGCTTCACTATTCTTGTCTAAAGTTTGACAGATTCTTTCAGTAATAATTGTTAAAACATCAACAGTTGATTTAGAGAAGTGAAAGCCATATTGCTTATCTGAAAGAAGATCCTGTGATCTGAGGTACTTAACCAATCTAGAGTTAATTAGATAAGATAAATTTTGTAATTTATCTTAATTGCACACTAATTTAGAATTATCAAAAGCATTACCTTAGAAATTTATTTTTCTCATGTGTCTACTTTATACAGTTACCCCTTCCCCAACAAAAAATAAACAATACTGTTGTAATGGCATATGTAAAAGTTAAAATCACTAGAATAGAATTTCTGGCTAAGAATCATGTTTTTTTATTATTCTGTAGTGGCAGTAAATATTGGGCTTTAAATAAAATCCTGTGATTTCATGTTGACCACCTTAATATTAAACTTACATTTTTGCTATATGATGAGGTTAGAGGCACTAATCCTGTTTAGGATTGGGTTTCTGGTTCTTTCTAAAGCATTTTTCTTCTCTTTCACTTCCAGTGGCCTGTTACATCTTGGTGGCATTATCACCTTGCTTGTGGTGTTGAATCTTACTCTGTAACCCTCTACCTCTAGTGGCTCTTGAGCCTTGTACAGGGTGAATATCATTGTAAAAAAAACAAAACAAAAATTCTGTGTCTCTCTCTCTCTGTCTCTCTCTCTCTCTCTCTGTCTCTCTCTCTCTGTGCGCATCTCTCTCTGTGCGCATCTCTCTCTCTCTCTCTACTTGTCTCTCTCTCTTCTTCTTCTTCTTTTTTTTATATATATATATATATATATATATATATATATATTGTACTTGTCAGCATAGAAGACACTACTGATGATATCCTTTTTTTTTTTTACAATTTGTCATGTCAGGAGGTAATGGAATATCTCATGAATGCAAATGTGCAATAATTATTTTTTTTTTTTAATTTCCTTTTATTTTTTTACAATTATCAGTCAATTTAAGTAATGCCTGAAATTCTTTATACTGACTGTAAGTGCTAGACTCTCAGGTCTTGCCTTTGTTTAATAGTCCATTTGTTTGACTTATTCAGAGACTGAACAATTTTAATCCTTTATTGACATTCTTGATGAGTGTCCTTGAAGATATTCATGTATTTCTAACTAATTTAAACATCCATTAAAATAAGGCCTTTTTATTCTTCTTTCAGCCACGTTAAGAAGACCCATTACGTCACAAAGAGTCAACCCGCACGGGTAAGTTCATTTTAACTTATCAGTGACATTTTCTTATTGTTGAAAAATTTTGAATGTAATATAGAAGTAATATATAAAATACTCTATTTTGAGTGGGTTTCATATACAGTAAAAGGGGGAAGTAATACTTATAAATGATGCAGAGGGCTAATTGTTAAGGCTTTGAGATTGCAGCATAGCAGTTTAGAGCAGGTTTTTTCAACATAGATGCCAACATCCCTTAGGGGTAGTTAACTTCACCTAGAGGGCAGTAGAGCAGAGATAGTCAATAGCAAGGCAATAAAGATTTTAAAAAAGTGAAAAGGTAGTATCGAAAATCCTTGAAAATTTGAGAAAATGATGATGGTTATGCTCAAGGATTTTCATATTGTATAATATGGCACACACACATAATTTTTGCCAGAATTTTCTAATAGGGACTTTATATACAGTATTGTGTTAATAGTATTAAAATTGGTAAAAGGGGGAGATCCACGCTTTCTCGGTCGAATATAATAGGACAAGACATCAACAGACAAATAAATTGGCAACAAGGCCACCCTTCTCATTTACTGTTAATTCTCTACTTGCCAATATAGGTAATAATTTTAGCACAAATCTTACTCTTTCATTTATGGTACTTATATTATGCAATAATATGTTTAATTAATTATTAGTTTTCATTCACCTTGTTTGTTGGTTTTAAGACACATGAAGGAGGAGCTTTAAAAAATGATCTGGTATGAATTGGGGAGTTGCAGCCAAAATAAGTTTGAGAGGCATTGGTTTAGAGAGAATCTGCTTTGTTTGGCTTCTCTTGTCAGAATCTGCCCAAAGCAAATATTCCAAATGTGTGTATTCATATTTTTCAAGAAAAGTATGGATCTATCTCATTCTCCCAACTATGGGTTAAATAATAGGACTTGTATCAGAGAGAGCGGGGTGTCATTGTTAGTCTTAAATGAAAATTGTTAATGTCATATTCACTAACAGAAAACAAATTATTATTATTATTATTTATTATTCAAAATATGTTTCCACTTTAAATAACACATAAAGGGTTGATAACTCATAAAAAACAAATCAATCAATGAATTGTGTTTTTAGGGATGAAAGAACTTAATGATGCTAGGTTTAGAGGTTTTAGATTAATTTTGGTGGAAAGATACACAATAGTTGTCAGTTTCTCTTAGCCTGGCAGAGGAACGACTATCCTTGGTAAATATAAATGTAGTTTCTTAAATTATGACATTGCATAATCATTATGGAAGTATTGATGTGCCATAAAAGATGTTTTTGTTGTTCCCTGTTCAACTCTTTTGTTTGTTAAAAATTAATCTTTTTTTTTTTTTTTTTTTTTTTTTTTTTTTTTTTTAAATCTTTACAGGAAAAAAAAACATTTTTAAGGTTTCTCTTGAGATTTTGTTCCAGAAGTCTGAACCCATGGTTGTGATTTCATTTTGATACAAAGACCTTCTGTATATTTTCTTCACTTTGTACTTTAGAAGGGTGGAAATACTATACGTGGTTCTGTTTTGTCTAAATAGTTCATTCAACCTGACAAATTGTTGCTATCAGAATCTAAATGAATCCAATTGAGTTGCTGAAACTCATTCCTACTTTAAACTCTGATCATCACTTAGGCTAGATGAACATTTGAATTAGCATTAGGTTAGCATTTAAAAATGTTTATTTTACAAAGTTCCTACCAAGTTACATGGCTTTCATAACATTGAAACACAAGTTCCTGGTGCTATAAGTTTGGATGTGTTGGAGTAATAATTAATGGCTTGGAATTTTTAATCAGAACCCAGTTCCAGTCCTAGTTGGGTTCATTCTATTCACTTGCACACAAATACCCTTGGGAAAGGTATGAATCTGCCTCTTCTCCCCCACCCAGCTATGGGTTAAATAGTAAGACTTAATTGATAGGGGTTGATATGCAGATGAACAACCAAACAAATTACATGAACATTTAGAGATTGGTAAATTCATAGCTATAGATTTTAACAACAGGAAATGTAGAATTTTTGCTTTTATAGCTCTTTTCAAATTACACATTAAATGGTAAAAATAATTTATTCATGCATATATTACTGAAATAGTTGATTTTTATTCCATATTTTCTTGGAATTATTAGGTACTCTCTAAGCAGACTGAACTTACCGGCCTTGATTAGTAACCATGCCTACACATAGGAAAGGCTTCAGGAGCAAACTGTAAGAATAGATCCATCATCTAATGCTGTCTTCAACCTTGTTTTGGCAACTCTTGGGCAGCAATGGTGGTGATGTATATTGGCCATGGCCCTTTACTTTGACTTTATCAGTGGTTTGGATAGGCTAGACTCATATAGATAGCTGCTTATCTTCATACAACCTTGGCCCAGGCTTGCACCCTGAAGAGGAAACATTTTTCTGAAGATGATTTTTTTTTTTTTTTTTTTTTTTGCACTCCAGTATTCAAGCAAAAGAAATAAACAAAACTTGAGTAAATTTATTTTAACCTGGTCAATGAAACCTGAATGAAAAAGTAAATGTTGAAGGACTTAAATTTAGATATTTGTATTATTTCTTTCTAAATGTGAGAAGCATTAGTATCTCATTGTAAGAATTAATTATGCTTTCGTAAGCAAAACAAGAAAATTATATTTTTTTCTGTCTATTTTTGGTTTTAAAAAATTGAATGAATCTGTTGTGGGTGGTTCTCATGATGCATTGGCCTTGTCTGAATATAACTTATATATATATATGTGTGTGTGTGTGTGTATATAATTATTTATTTAAAAATATGATTCCAACACGCTACATAAGAGGTCTCATTGTTTCAAAACACCAGCCGAAAACTTCAATATAATTATTTGAATTAAAGTAAGCTCTGTTCCATCTTCAAGCGAAATTTTTTTTTGAATAACTTATTTCTGAAATTTACGTGTTTTAATAGCATATTCATAATTGAAATCAAA
This sequence comes from Acanthosepion pharaonis, assembly GCA_903632075.3. NCBI lineage: Eukaryota > Metazoa > Mollusca > Cephalopoda > Sepiida > Sepiidae > Acanthosepion > Acanthosepion pharaonis. The sequence continues at coordinate 834,411 of CAHIKZ030005594.1, read as the reverse complement.
ATTTCCATGGTAACAGCCAGGGCGATTGTTTAAGTTGGTAGGGGTGTTGCGTGTTAATAATTTGTATCAGTATACAGTTACATTCATAGATGTCAAGTTAGGGTAAGGTGGGGGTGTCTAAATTTAAAACGGAAGATGTTTTCGCCTAGTCTGGTTTACGTGTCTATGGAGATTTATTTATTTTATTTTTCTTTATGAAAGTGTTTTGCGTATATAAAAACTGCCGTAACATTTGTTTTTTGACGACTTTATAAAGGGTTATCCTTTTCTTTTCTTTTTTTTTTTTGTATGGTATTTAAACTATTTATTAGGGCTATGGATTATAAAAATTATTTTATTGTATGTTTTTAAGCTAATTATTCAATGCAAAGATTTGATGTCGGCAAAAAACCGTTAACTCATGTCTATTGTTTAATAGATTTTTATTATTTAGAAACTTAATAATGTGCAGTTTCTCATGGAGGCACAAAGGGCATGGGTCATCCCAAGTTTTACAAGTTCTAGTCCTGTTTATAATTTTCCATTTTACTTTAGGTGTCCTATTTATTTCGTTCAAATGCCAAAAATATTTATATAGAGAAGTCTGATTTCTTTTATTTATATTGTTGAAAGAGCACTTGTGCTGCCTCCATCTGGCTTTAAATTCATTCTTCGTAGACCCAATGTATATCATATTAGTATTAGGACTTTTCGTGGGAATAACTCAACAGATAAAGAACGCGAAGTTTACGGCTTTAAAAGTAAAAATGTTCCACCATTCAACAAACAGCTATATGAATTTGAAAAGGACCTACTCAACATTATCAATAACATCTCCTTTCAAAAAAAGAAAAGCCGCTTCCAAAAACATCTAGACCAAATAATTAAAAGCATAAATGATTGTGATAAAATACTAATTAAGTCTGACAAAACTGGCAACTTCTACAAATTGGCTGTTGATGACTACAACAACTTAATTAAAAAAAACTTAACCAGGACTTGCAACAACATAAATATGGTTAATAGCATTAACAGAGCTAGTAAAAAAATAACTGATAAATTAAAAATTAATGACAGAGTAGGCAAACTTGCTGAAAAGGAATGTTACATAACTCTTAAGGACCATAAACAAGATATTTTGGAAAATCCTACTACTAGAATAATTAACCCTACCTGACCCGACCCAACATAGGAAAGATAAGCAAAAGAATCCTGGAAAGAATTACTTGCCAAATAAAAAAACAGCTTGTATTAAAATTATGGGTCAATACTAAAGATGTCATCAATTGGTTTACCAATATTGATAATAAACCGAATTGCACCCTATTACAGTTCGATATCGTAGATTACTACCCATCAATTTCGAAGGACCTATTTACGACAATGAGACCTCTTATGTAGCGTGTTGGAATCATATTTTTAAAAAATAATAACAAAAATACTAAAGAACTTTGGATTATTTACCTAACCAGTTCTTTCCTATTTTCTATATCTTTTCATTCATATATATATATATATATATATATATATATATATATATATATATATATATATATATATATATACTCTTTCTTTTTGGGTTAAAAGGGTATCATCAGCCTACAACAGGATTATAAAATTACAAACAAAATCATATACAAAATAAACAAAATAAGTATAGACAAAAATAATAAAATTCTTTAGTATACATTTCAGAAAAATTATTGTATATTTTAAAGAACATAAGAAGGAAATTACTGGAAAGTAATTGAAACTCACCTGAAGCGAGCTGAATGTGTAATGCTCCTCATGCCAATGACACTTCCACTGAGCTTCTCTACGGCATATGACTTCACTGAATTTTGATGTGTTCCTCTTGAATTTATATTTAAACTGGGGTCATCAGGAGAGAATGTGCACTGTTTTGGGGCCTTCCTCTCAACGGTTTCAGTTGCACATTGGCCCCCCTCACTGATGTGTGTGTGTGTATATATATATATGTATACAGAAATAAAGTTTTGCTTATCTGTTTAGTGGCAACATGTTTTATTAAAGAACTGTTCAGGACATCTGCCTCTTATGGTGGTTGCTGAACAAAGAGAAATAATTTTGATTTTTGTTTTAATTGGCTGTAAAATGCTTGCATCATGGGAGTATTCTATATTTATTTAACTATTCTTTGCTTTATGTTAATTATTATTCTTATTTGCATTTTAAAGTATTTTTATTGTTTAACTTTTAATTTTTCTTTTATTATTAATTATTTTGGTTCCAGTGTACTACATAGTCTAGTAATAAGAGTTACGGTTTATTTAGTAATTTATTTGTTGTTATCACTACAAATCATTAACAAACAACATTTTATGCATTGTTTTCTGCTTATCAATAACTTAATTTGAAATGAGCAACTATGCTCTGCAAATCTTTATTCATGGCCCTGTTTCTCAGGAATAAAACCTAGAGAAATCTGTGACCAAGTAGTAGAGTAGTGGCCTCAACACACAGAGGCCACAGTTTAATGTTTGAATGGAGCAAAATAAATATTTATTTCCTAAACACTTTAATGGTGTTTTTTATTATTTTAACAATTATAAATGATAGCTAAGTAGTTGTTGTGGTTGTTTTTTTGTTTTTTTTTGTTTTTTTGGGGGTGTTTTTGGGGGGTGTTTTAAGCTGATTTCAGGATAGTTTTAAAAAAATTTATTGAGTTTCAAGAGGATGGTAAAAAGTTAGTCTGGAACCCTGCATTATCATGACTGTTGCATTAATGAATTGATTTCTCACCCCACAAAAAAACATTAAGATTTTTCTCCTACAATATAACACTATTCCCTCACTCATCCATATTAATGAATTAAATTTTTTTTTTTTTTTTTTCATTTACAGTCTACAACTGTCACTGTCACTACTACGTCCTCATCAGGCTCGTCCAGGATGAATTGTGCTTGGTTTTGGATGATCATCTGGTTCATCATTCTCATTGTTTTTGCCCTTCCCATTGGCCTTTTGTGTGCCATTCTCTTTGTGCTTTTCAGCCCATTTGCTGCCTGTTGTAATGGATGTTCAGAGCTGATGAGGCTTCTTGACCAGGGCCTCAAGCTCCCTCAAACCTGCTCAGTAAACATGGTTGCTGGCAAATCACCATGTTAAAAAAAAAAAACCTTCATGGGTCATTTAAGCCTTTTGGTTCTTTTTTTTTTCTCTTAATTTGTATTTAATACATTCATTTACCTGTTTCCTTTCTTTTTTTTTTTTTTTTTTCAAAATTTTCCTTATTTTTTCAGTCCTTCAATGAAAACCCACCCATCATTCAACCAATGATGCATGTTTCCCCCTCCTAAAAAAAAAAAAATGGCAAAAAGATGTTGCTTTTTTTTTTTTTTTTTTTCTAAGAATATTCTGCTTATATATCTTATTCCAAGGCCATCATTTTCTATTTTTTTATAAACAATTCATTCAATACAAGAATGATTAGTTTTCAAAAATTGCTTAAATTTATTTTGTATAGTTGTTATACAATCTAAAATCTTTAATCTTTTCAACCAACAATTGATTAGCTTCTTCCTTCCCTTTTACCTCTATTTTATATCCCCCCCATACTGGAAAAACTTATTCAATTTTTAATCTTTTCATCTTGGAAATTTCTTTTTAAATATGGTGCTTAAAATTGAATATGAAGATTTTTTTTTCTTGTAATGTTGTTTCAATCAAAATTCCTCAACACCCAAAGATCTTTAGCATAGTCAAAGGATATTTGTTTGCTAGCAAAAAAAAAGAAAAAAAATGAATTCTTAATTCCCAAAATTTGCAAACTTTAACAAATGGAAAATCTTCATCCTCAGAAAATTAAAGCTATCCAATATTTCATTTATCCATTGTAAAAATTCTATTTTTCAAGGTAAAGGAGAAAAAAAATTCTAACAAATTATTTTTGGGAAAAAGTAGATTAGATTTTTTTTTTTTTTTTTTTTTTTTTTTTTGTTAGACAAATTAAATTTGGTGCTGCTTCCATGATCAACACACTGGCACTATTTTTAAAATTCAACTGGTTTTAATGATTGAAAAAATATTCCTAAAAACAACCTTTTGTTATCAATAATATTGGATTTGTTATTTTTAGTCTTCAAGAAATTCATGAAATCAATATTATTTAGAAAGTACCTAATAATTCCAATTAAAATTTGTGTATGTATAAAAAAAGAAAAATGTTGAATTACTTCTGAACTTGGGACACATTAACATCAACTAAATCAAGCATATGTGGTTTCGGGTTTTTCTTCAAATGTTAAATAATCTTCAAGAGAGTGTGAGAAATTCTCCCTCTCCTCTTGTAGATTGGGCATTTATATATCTTCTGTTATCCAGTTCTTGTGTGTGTGTATGTATATATATATATATATATATATATATATATATATATATATACACTAAATTCAACATGATCTATTTCCAGTTTATGTTAGTGTATCCATTGACATCTTTCGATGCCCGATTCTGCACTTGGCAGCTTTGATGTCCCCTTGTAGGTCAGCTGTCAGGGCTCCTATATCTTTTGACTTTCTGAGGTGGCACAAAGTACAGAACTCACTTTGGCATCTCTTAGGGTGGACCCAGGATATACTGGGGTCACAACAGATCAACTCTTTTTAGATCAAGGTTCCAGATGTACATCAAATTTGGTTGACATATTTTTCCTAGTATGAATCACAAAATCTGTAAAAGGTGTTATTTCAATGTTAAAGTAAGATAGGTCCAAAAAAAAAAAATCTTTAAATATGTTAACTTTTCAATTCTGAAGCTTTAACATTATCAGGAGAGCCAAAAAAAACATGTCTGGAAACTGTTTGAAATTCAGGGAAGGTATGAATACACCTCTCTGCATTCTGTTAATCATCAGATATTTTTTTAAAAAAAAAAAGGTATGTCCCTAGCATGCCACATCGGTTTACTCTCAGATAACACCTTGGCAGGTAAGGTGGTTAACAACACAAAGCCATTTCATCTATCATTAACCTTGACAAGAACCAACAATTTGGGGCACCTAAAAAGTGCCTTAAATGAAACTAATAAAACAAAATTTTCACTTTGAACTCCTAACCATGTTCAAATCCCAGTCCTGATTCACTGATAATTTTCAATCCCCTAAGAGAATCAAGGTTGTGCTTAACAGTTCAGATGTTATAAGCTTAAAAATAGCCTGTTTTAATATAAGTAGTCTTGAAAAGCTAAAATGATCCCACATAATGGAAAAGAAATGTTATATTTATTTTTTTTTTTTTTAATTTATTTTTCTTTTTATCATCATCATGATCATCATTTATTTTGGTCTTGAAACGTGTTCACTTGCAAAAATAATTAAGTCTGTTGTCCCTCATTCATTTTCCATCTGTTTGGTGCCTTGGCCATTTTTGTCTGCATGCTGCAATATATTCCAAACCTACTGCTGATAATTATGACAATAAATGAATTACTTAAAAACTCCTTCAGCTGTTAACTTTTTTTTTTCTTTTATTCCCCACAAGTCTTCATATTTTTCTGACCTTGTCGTTCTTGCTGCTATCATTTTTTTTGCTACTGCCAGGAACCTTGAATTGAGGCACTTAGTAAAAATGTCTTTGTTCAGGTAAGGATTACATTGTAGCTGTTCTAGTTAGTGACTCTCGAAACAACTCTGGCTTTGCTTGGAGCAAACTGAACTGCAGTGTATATCTAATATATAAAGCTGACCTCAAATAGGTGTGGCTTTGTCATTTATATCTACCAGTATTGTATTACAATTCTATTGTTTTTTTTGTTTTGTTTTTTTTTGTTTTTTACATTATGCCCCTGCTATTGCCTCATTCTGCTTTGATTACAACCAAAGATGGAAAAGACATATCAGAGACAATGTTTGGTTTCAGTGAGAAAACAAAGAAATAAAGGGAAAAAAGAGAAGATGGTGGAAGTAATAATGCTCTCTTATGTTTAACATTTGCTTAAAGGAAAAACTTGTCAATTTTAAATCTTTTCATTTGTACCCTCTTACTTCTTTAAATGATGACCTGCATTCATACTCATGATTATTATTGCAATATTTTGTTAACACACTGACTGCCGACCACAAGATAACTTCTGGTCTGCATAATAATAATAAAAACTGCCAACTATATGTTCTCATTTTTAAAGTAAATAACTGCCACCTGACATCTAAGACAAAAATGAAAAATCATACTGGTAACTAAAAATAAAACTTCTATGGGAAAAATTCTATTGAAAATAAATGAAGCATTTGAAAAAAAATTTTATTGCCTATTATGAAGTTTGACTTTTTATTCATTTCAAATTAGGTTTTTGTTGGTTTTTATGAACTTTCTCTTTTCTAATTAACTTGCTTAGTTATTCAAATAAAATCATCTTTTATCCTTGAAGTGGCAATTACCTTAGCATTCAGATCAGTTTGGGAGTAGAGGGATGTAAGCAATATTGGTAATTTTTAATAGTAGTATCTAGTAAATGTGGATGTATTTAATTTATTTTCTATCATTAAATAAAATAAGTTAGTCTTTGGTTTCTTTAATAAGGAAATTATTTCTCTTTAAATTTATCCTTAAATGCTTTTAATGAAAAAAGCATTTCTTTTATCACTTAAAACTGTTCCAGATTTTGTTTGTGTGTATATGAAAAAATTGAATTAAAGTTTTCTCTATTTTTTTTTATTCAGAATAAAAAAAAATCCTAATTATAACTGTGTTTGTCCCTCCCTCTCTTAGTTTACATGACCGTTACGCCCTGCCAATTCTTCATAAATAATGGTGAGAAAACATTAAAAAAAGGGGGGAGAAAGGTGTTTTAGTGAAATGGAAAAAGTTGTCAATTTTAAATCTTTTCATTTGTACCCACTTAAAATAACCAGTATTCATATTTATGATTGTTATTGCAATATTTATAAGAAATAAATAAAGGAAGATAGAAGTGGGGGGGTCAGATTAAGCTGATAAGAACCAATACTACACTTTGATCTTTCTTCCCCCCCCAAAAAAAAATGTGCTACAAGGGGGGTAAAAAATGGGATGAGGAAGATTAGTCTTTTTTAGTCTGTATTAATTATGGTTCAAAATATTGGGCTGGGGTATGGCTCTGTATAAAAATTATACTGCTTTTGTAAACAAAGTGCTTCTCTATAAACCAATCTCTTCTCTTCAGGTTAATTTTTCTGAATATGATCTTCATTTCTTCAGGAAATCTTTAATTTTGGAAAAAAAAAAAAAAGTTCTAAAGATAAAATAAGTAAGGTAGTTTTAGAAGTGGGAGTTTAATTTATGATGTAAATATAATGCTAAAGTAGACCCTTATTATTATATTTGTAGATTTTGTGCAAATGATCATTGTGCCACAATTAAGATTACCTCTCCAGTAATTTGTCTCCTGCCACACTGTTGTTCTTCTTGCTTTCCTACTTTCAGAACTCTGGCAAGCTGTCTACTAGATTGTCTAATCAACTTTAAATATCTCACATTGCAGGCTCTTTCAGATAGGTAATATGACTTTCACTTCTCCAGGTCAACTGTTGATATATTAATGTTTATTATCGAAAGAGTTTACCAAGATTCAGATAAGAATGGTGAAGTTTGGGCTATTGCTTTGAATATCTTAGACATTTTCATATCTCATGGATATCAGTATACTGGGTTTCTTCATAAGTTGAAAGTTTATGGTATTTCTGAATGCATTTTTTCATCTAATTCAATTTTGTCATGAATGGCCACTCTCATACATCTTTTTGCATTAATGCAGGTGTCCTCCTCTAGGGTTCTATCCTTGCATTTACCTTTTTTTTGCTACAAAAATTTATTGCAGGTATTTGTTTTAGCCCCAGTTTGGGGGTTAACTATTTATCCATCAATAGGACCCTAGCAGGTGCTACTACCCCCAGGTCAGGATTGACCTGGGAACCACAGCAATTAAGAGGTAGTTCCACACTCCTCAAGACCTCCTAAACAGTGGCCTTGCTGCTAGATGTTGTCTATTGCCATACCCAGGATACCTAAATCAACTGACACCAAAAGAAGGCTAGATAGCATGTCATACTAACAAAGATGGGAATAGATAATAACAGCTCATTTCAGAAATTCAGATGAAAATTAGTGTTGTTTAATAGAAATACTTAGAAACAATTTTTCTCGATTTCCATATCTAAATATGGATCAATCAGAAGTAATAAACTAAAGGTAATATAAGCTGTTTCCTCATAAGGAAACATTCAGCATACATTGACCAAACCAACAATACTATTCAGGTTATTATTTTTCTTACTGGGATCAAAGTGTAGTATCTGTTCTCATCTCAAATGGAAATACTAATATTAACTGTTTCATTATAAATGAAACATTCAGCATTCATTGATCTAGCAACCAGTACTACATTCAGTTGAAATTTATAAAATCTTTCTTTCAGAAAGAAAATAGGCTTCTCAAGTCCACTAACTGTTATTGCTCTTTCAAATACTGATGGGGGCTTTCTTCTTAATCTTTTGCTTAGAGTAGAGGGGAATGGCAACAGGAGTATGCCATTATTTTCTCTTAAAGTTATATTTGATAATCATTTATTTTTTTGATGCTGTTGAAAGTCCTGATGTAATATGGTTTCTGTTATTTGGTACAGTTCTTTACGGTTCTGAATTACTGAATTAAGTCAGATTTTTGTTGTATGATACTATAGGATTCTCTACACAATTGGCCCAGGGAACCCACATTGAAGTGGACCATAATCAGTCTGATGTTTTTATAATCACCTGTAAAACCTAAAGTAATAGGAAGAGTAAGCTGCAGAATCTGTACTTCCCACCCAGTTAACTTGCTGCAACGAAAAGACAGAAAAACTCTTCTGATGCCAAATATGGGCATTTTTAATTTGCTCTACAAGATGACTCTTGTAATTGACCAGGAATGACAAATCTAACCAAATCATTTGAGTGCATATTTTTTCCTACAATAGCAGGATGTGAAATGAGGGCATTTTGAGTGCTGTGGTAAGTCACCATTTTTAAAAAAAACTAAGATGTTTAAAGTGGCAACCCATTAACCAAAAGGAAATAAAACAATAGATAAATAAATGAAAACAAAACAGATATATTATAATTTAATATATAAAAAAAAAAATAGAACAAATGAGGGTAGAAGAGCAAGGATAATAAATCACTGTAAAGAGGTAAATCGAAACAAGAAAATAACAAAGAGACTAACTGGTTTTCACTCTTTGCTCTTCAGATCCAATCAAGGACAAAAATGTAATTTTGACAAAGATTATAATGAATAAATTGCTGCTAGAAAAGTTGGTTCACTGTTTATACTAAATGTTTCCCACCAGAATCTCTTTTAGACCTTTATAAGTCTCATCTGTGCCTTGAATATTACTGTTACATTTGGTCTGGTGCTTTTGCTATGTATTCAGAGATTCTTCATCAAATCCAAAGAAGAATCTGCAATGTTATCAGTCCTGAACTTGGTACCTATGCTGATGACAACTATTTACTCCTGTCTTAATAAGTCTGATCAATTTGATACAGTCAAATTGGCAGCTGATCTCAAAAAATGAAACTGCTCTCTCGATCATCTGTAAGAACACTTTTTACTTTCCATCAGCATTACGAGAGGGACTCACTGCGCTTTCTCACACCAATGTTTTCAGCTGACATGAAGTGGAAAGACTATATTGAATCAATTACTAAGTCTGCTGCTAAGAAAGATGGTTCACTACATCAGGCTAGACAATTTTTCTTGCCAGAATCTCATATCATCCTTGCGTTGAATATTGCTGCTAGATCTGGTCTGGTGTTCCTGCAATATATTTAGAGATTCTTGAAAAAATCCAAAGAAGAATCTGCAATGTTATCTGTCCTGAACTGGCATTTTGGCTTGAGTTACTTTCTCACTGCTGTAATGTAGCTTCCTTGTGCCTTTTCTATGACTATTTTTATGGTAATTGTTCTGATGAGCTTTCCTCTTTTGCACCTTGACTTTATAAATCTAAGTGCAATAATAGATTGGTAATTCTGTTTCAATATTTTACTTATTTTTATTTAATTACTAGATGTACCCTAAGTTTTATGCTAACGGATTCTTCTCTCACACTTCTCACTTGTGGAACTCTTTTGGCTTCATGCTTTCATGTAAACTTTGATCTTCAAAAATGTAAATGTAATGTCAGTGATCCTCTTCTGCCTCCTTAATTTCTGTTCTTTTATTAATATTTCTCCTTAAAGTTTTTTCTCAGATACTTTCACACTCAGTAACTCCTTGTCTTAGTGGCTTTATTGCCTTGCTTGATGAAATGATGAAAAAAAAATGTGGCCATATCATTTCAGCTACTTGACAGTGATTGTGAGGTATTTCAACATGCCTGCTTCTTTTTTTTTTTGTCATACATTTGTGATGCCATCTATGTATAAGATGACTAAGCATCTTATTTCTAATGCTTGAATTCTTTGCTGTAATTGTACTGAGTCTGTCTATAGGGCTGAAACGTTGTGATAAATATGACGACAAAGATGACAATAGTCCGAATAATGTAAATAATGTAATTCTACTGTTAATGCCCAAGATTTGCAGGTGTTACAAGATCAAGAATGCCAATGCATGCAAGAATCTGATCTTTGATTTAAAGTAGATGTTCTTGCCTTTCCAGATGTTTCTTAGTTTTGCAATGACTGATATTGTTTGCAATGAGTTTGAAATTATTTCTATTCTGAAGCCCTCTTTGCTGATAACTGAACCAAGATATTTGAATTGGCTCACTACTTTTAAGCTCTTGACCCCTTTTTATCTTGGTTGAAAGCCCTTTCTTATTGTTCATCATTATGAATGGTTATTATTTATATTAATTTCCATGTCATATCTGGAGCATGCAGATTCTTCCTTTTCTCTGCCAGATAAACCATTTATGACAATTGCAAAGTGGAAGTTTCTCATACTTCCACTACTGACTGTGCTCTGGTAATCCTCAATTTTCTAATTTAATTTAATTGAATTATTTGAGTTTCTGCCTGAACAGCTTTTGAGTCGATTACATTAGATTGGTTAATTTAATGACATATCAACCCTTGACAGATTATTTAATTTTGAATATAATATCTTGATAAATTTTGTTTTGATGATTTTTGTTTTTTTTTAGATGAAGAAATGTCAATGTAATTTGACTTCTTTGATTTATTCAAATTATTGTTCTTATGTTGATTATTTTAAGTTGCTAGAGATACAACATTTCAGCTATACCCTCTTGCCATCTTCAGGTATCCATTATTTTGGCTGATATAGGATATCTCGTATATGTTAATTACTGTTTTGTACCTGTGATGGTTTCTTATAATCATATATATATATATATATATACATACATATATATATATATATATATATATATATGGATATATATATATATATATATTAATATTTATATATACTGGGAGGCATGGTAGAATAATGGATAGAGAACTGCGGAGTTTGAATTCCAGTCAAATCCATTACATTCTCTAAGTGCCAATAACCTTGGGAAAGGTATGAATCCTCTTCTTCTCCCCCCAGCTATGGGTAAATAGCAGGACAGACCAGATTCTATAGCCTTTGATGGCAACTAGTCTACTGCAGAAAAAAATGGCAACTTACTGTGAGAAGAAAACATCTACCTCGTCAGTCATGTCTCAAAAGATACATGATCCCCTAAGCGTGTATCACGCATGGCACATAACTGACTGACTGATATTTTTTTTGTTCATCCTTGGATCAGGCAGTCATTAATACACTTTGGTTCAACAGGAATGAACAAGAACTGGCATCACAGAGACAAAATAACAATAATCAGTGCATGTAACATAAGTTTTGCTTTAGTCACATTGTCCTTTTACTTATATACTCTGACATTTTTACACACACACTTGTTGATTGATACAACCTCTTTAGTTTCCTTTCTTTCACCATATGGTTAGTTTTAGACTCACTGGACTGACAGGGTGTAATTGATTTCTATTTTTTTCCTCCGATTAGATCATTTGTAGTGGTGTGCAGTAATATGAATTTATTTTCATGCATGATAAAATTGTTTTGGCCTTGAAAAATATTGCATCATCTGTGATTGCATCAGATTTTCATCACACACAAACACTATTATCTTTACTGTCAATTAGTTGTCCTACGGCCATTGTCTGTGATGGACGTTACTCCAAGGAAGCATATGAAATTTGTAACCCTGCACACACACACACACTGGCAAGCCTTACCATTGAGAAAATCAATGTACAATAGACTGGCCTGGAAATTCTCATGATTTAAATCAGGAATCAAGAATCTGTGATCAATTGGCAAGGAGCAACTTCATGGAATAGACATATGGAGTACTGACATGTGTATAGGGTTATGCATGTTTCATTGGAAAAATATGAAAAAAAGTAAATAACAGAATAATTTGTTTCGTTTCAATTAATTTGCACGAGCGTGTGTGTATATATATATATTTGGACTTAGACTGTAGCTAGTGGATGTTGATGTCAGTTTCATACTTAAACGCAATTGACTTAGCAATTGGGTGTTGACCTCAATGTCTACTTTCATATTTATACATGTCAAAATAATATATATAGGAATCCTTTGGTAAGTGCAGCTAATATGTACATTGGTAACTATAAAAAAATAAATTTTCATTTACTATAGTTGAACTGAAGAATATTTTACCACACTAATCAACTATGCACTAATCATATTTTGGTATTAAAAAAAAATTTTAATGCACTAATCAAGCACATTAATTGAATATATATATATATATAAACACATTTTTATTTTTATACATTCTTTTTATGAATAGAAATATTTAAAACAACATTTACTGGCCTGAATTTCTGCAAAATCTTCATAAAAATGCTTGTCCTGTATATAAACCTGTATCCTATAGCCTGACGTGCCTTGAACCAAACGCTCCTCTGTAGCCAAATCGGTTAAAGGCACGTCAGGCTATATAATGGTTCTGTATAGGATGCATGTTCGATTCCTGTCAGAGGACAAATATTTTCTATGAAAATTTCTCAGACATTCAGGCCAGTAAATGTTGTTTAATACTGTTTATTATAAACAGAGCATTTACTTAAATATTTGTATCTATAACAAGAATGTATAAGCATAAAAATGTCTTAAAATAATTGTCAGACTTTGTCCATTTCATAATGTGTGATGTCATATATATATATAATGAGGATTAATACAAATAAAATTTATCACTTCACTGATCAATACCATATTCAGCACCTCAGCTCTCTTCTTTTTTTCTTTTTCTTTTTTTTTTAATCCACTCATCAGGATGTTTGTATAATTGCAGTGAACAGACATATAAAAAAATGCTAAATGGTTTCTATAAAAATGTTAAAAAATTCAAAGAAAACTATTAAATTCATAACCTCCATTTATTTAAAATATATTATACATAAATTAATCCCAAACTAAAATATTTATAAATTTTAATTAAATTATAAAATCAAATTTCAATATCAACAATATTTATAAATTTTTTTGTTTATTAGACATTATGTCTCTTAGCATCCTTCATAATTTATCTAAACTTTTCAGTTAGCCTGATGTATATTTATGAGAGTTCCTAAATTAAAAACTTTTGAAAAACAAGATTTTTTGCTTTCTTATGTCTGTGTACATGTGTGTGTGTGTGTGACGTCATTTGTTTACATTTGGATATGCATCGAGCAGATATTAATGTATAAGAGAAATCATGGAGAACTGTAGTTTAAAAACAGTAAAATCTACCTTGCTAACCGAAACACTCCTCTGTGGCTAAATCAGTAAAAGCACATTAGGCTACATTACAGTTCCGTATAGGATACAGATTAGATCCTGTCAGAGGACGCATATTTTCTATGAAAATTTCTCGGACATTCAGGCCGTTAAATGTTATTTAATACTGTTTATTATAAACAGAGCATTTACTTAAATATTTGTATCTATAAAAAGAACGTATAAACATAAAATATATATATTTTCCCAATTATTTTCAATCTCATCCAAGATCATCTTCTGGGATGAATTAATTGCTAAGACAAAAAAATTTAATGTAAATGATAGTTGTAAATTTTATTTTAGTAAATATGTAAAAAAAAAAAAAAAACGTTCTCTGTAATGATTATGAATGTGCTCCATTTTACATATGAAAAAATTTTTTATTTCATTCTCCCTCCCACTCTGTATATATTTAAATCATGCAACAGTCAGTTTTCAATCGGCATCCAACAATTGCTTTGTACACAGTTATGCTAACAGTGAGGTAAAAAAATTATAGCTCTGGTTATATACATGAAGTACTATTAGCACCATGAATATGATATATATATATATATATATATATATATATATATATATATATATAAAATTTCAGATATAACTAAAAATTTATCTGTAAAATGGCTATAAATTTTAGTTATATCTAAAATTTTACTCATTATCAATATACAAAGCACAAACAAACACATACATATATAGGTGTGTGCCATCTACAGATATATATATATATATATATATATATATATATATATATATATATATATATATAAGAGAGAGAGAGAATAGACTTATTTTTAATTTGGAATTTTTATTACTTCAAACATTATATTTATTGTGAACAGTTTGAGATATATATTATGAATAAACTGACATATCTAACATATGTTGAGCTTAAAGAGTAACAGAGAATATTCAAATTCCTAACATCTTTTATGTGTCAGTGCTTAAAGTTGAGCCCTGAAAGGCAATTGGGTTTTGCCAGGATAGATTTCAGCATCTTTTGATGGGTTCAACTTACTAAAAACAACTGAAACCTCAGTCTCTGTTAAGCTTGTTCCTTATTTATAAGCCATTAACCTCCCCACTCCATGAACCGAACTCTACACATTCCAAGCCTCCTTCCTTTCTCACAACAAGGGACAGAGCCTCCCACACAAGATGCTCTGAATCTTACTCAAGTTTATTACAGATGTGATGACTAAAATCTTCCATTTCCTTCTTTATCACTTCCACCCTGCCTCACAACACACCACCCGCCTACTTCAACCTAGCTTCTGTGTAGGTGCTGACGAGGATAATATGTTTCCATGGTTACAGTTGCCAAGGGCTACTCTATCAGACAGTCTATAGATGGAGCTTTACAAGGGAAAGAGGGTATGTAGTGAGATGGGATTTCAATGCTAAGTAAATACACAGACCCGACCCTATAGCAAGTTTAGAGAAATCTATTTACTTTCTCTCAACGATTTTCCTAAGAATAAAAAGTAAAAAAAATTTTACTGGGTGCTTTACTGTGGAGCAATCATTGGCATGCTTCTATAGCAAATCATTACCAATGCAGTGAACTCAATTCTCATTGGGTATCCTAATCTTTTAAGCCTGTAAAATTTAATAAATACTAAATTGGGAGGGGTTTGACAAACATTTACCATTCTAGTGAGTTTCTTCACCAGGCAAAACTCATACCTAACACTTTGCCATGAAGCTATGGTTAACAAGCTCTTCTTATAGATTATTACTTCTGCAGTGAATTCAATTATCTGTGGGTGCTCAGTATTTATGGCCTGATTCCAGACTAAATTAAATGAATATCTTACCATAGGGAAATGGTTAATAAGCACATTATTACAATGATTTTGAACTTCCCTGCCTGTTTCATATGTTAAACAAAGCTTGGCTTGCTCTTTTTTTATTTTTTTTATGGTCAGTTGCTCCTGCTATATATTTAGAGATTCTTCATAAAATCCAAAGAAGAATCTGCAATGTCATTGGTCCTGACCTGACATCTTTGATTCAGTCACTTTCCCACCACCATAGCATAACTTCCTTGTGCCTTTTCTATAAATATTTTCATAGTAATTGTTCTGATTAGTTTCCCTCTTTGGTACCTGGACTTTATGAATTTAAGCACAGTACCATATTGGCGACAAGGTCTTATCATTTTACAGCTGAAATGGCTAGATGTAACCGTAAGTTCTATGCTAACAGTTTCTTTTCTTGCAGTTCTCTCTTGTGGAACTCTCTTCCAGCTTCTTGCTTTTTCAGTCATGTTTGATTTTCAAAAACTTAAATGTCATGTCAATCATCACCTTCTGTCTTCAAAATTTCTGGGTTTTTTTTTTTTATTGTTCTTGTTGCTTATAAAAAATGTTTTTATCTATTCAAGTCATTGCAAATAATGGTGAATATATAACTGAATAAAATTTTGAAGAATAAAATTGGTAAACAACCAGATTCAAGAGTTCACCGAAGAATTTTTCCATATCAAAACTTTTGGAATTTTACTCAAAATGTATTAAAGAGCTGCCTTTTTTTTTTTTTTTTTTTTTTTTTTTTTTTTTCAAGTTGCTACACTACACCCATCTAGTGTTGCACACAGAGCCATGCCTGAGGTGTCAAGGTTTCAAGGGGTGTTAAGTCATCAAACTAGAAGATGCTCCATAGTTTGTAATTGGGGGTTGAGGTCACCATTGGTGGCATATCCTCATTTCTGAAAGTTGGATCTACAGTGACCAACAGGCAGGAACAGAAGAGGCAGGCATCACTGGAGTCAGGAGTGGGGATTCTGTAGGGCTGAGAAAGAGTCTGTCTTCATTATTGTTAAGGTAACTACAAAGAGCTGACTGATAAGTGGCAATAAGTCAGTGCAAATAATTGTAAATATATAACTGAATGAAATGTAATTATACTTTTTTTTTAGAGAAGGAAGTTGATAAAAAAAAAAAATTATTTTTTACTCAACCTAATATAATCAATGGAGTTTGCACTTGGAATTTTGTGAGTTGATTTCTTAACATGGTTTTTGGCTATTAGGACCAGTGAAAGAAAGCACTCCTGTCATTTACTGATAAAAAAAAAAATGACAAATGAGGTAACCCAGCAGCAGACCCGGACCCTGTTATGTGGGATCTTGAACAAAATTCAGATAAAAAAATTTTATATTATTTGTTAATACTACTCTGTCATTCTGTCTTGGTTATCTATAAGGTCATGTATTATGAGTTTTAAAAGGGGGTCACCTTATATGACCCAGAGGAAAAAGGCATCAAAACCCTGCCCCTGTTGCTATGCACCTATGCAAAATTGGCTTGAAATAAATGTGTTCTCTATAAATTCAGAGACTCACCAGTAGTGTTCGGCAGCCATTCACAGATCCACAGGCAGTCAGGACAAAATCAAATATTTTATTACTCATTCTGGCAAACATAAAAAGAAAACTGTAGAAACTCCTAGACAAATTAGTAAAGAAAAGTGAGAAGAATGAACTAACCATCAATTGTAACAAGACCGAATCTATGGTCATTAGGCAGATGGACAACTTGAGATGCAATCTACAAATTCAAGATGTCAAAATCTGGGATGTGTTATAATAGACAATGGAAACTGTGACACTGAAATCTGAAGGTGTATTGGAATGGCAAATGATGCCTTCCAAAAGCTAAACAAAATAGTAATAAACAGGGGAAAATGTTTATTAGAAACAAAATGTGTTCAAATGTTATCAACTGTCCTATTTGGTAGTAAATGCTAAACAATCCTCACAGATGAAGAAGAGACTTGAAGCAACAGAGATGTGCTTCTAGAAAAGGATGCTGATAACCCATGGGAAGAACATGTGAACAACAAGAAAGTTTTAAAGAAAATTGGAATGAGAAAGGACAATTGTGTTTAGGATAAAAAAAAGACAGTTGAAATTTCTGGGACAAATAATGAGGAAAGGGTGCTTGGAGGAATTTTTTTTTTTTAAGCATTTCACTCCAAGTCTGGCAGGAGTGCCACTAGCACACAAGGGGTTACAGAGAGAAAAGAGGGGTGTTTGAGGAAAGGATAAAGAGAAGGATGGGGATCAAGATCAAGGCATCAGAAGATGTTGATTGACATTACATTTAAAGTTTTGAAGATTATAGTTAAAAAGGAAGGGAGTTCCACTGTTGAGAAGTATGAGAGAAGCTGTTGGAGTAGAAAAGGCAGCTACATTTAACTGTTTCAACAGTAAAAGGGTGGGACTGAGATGCCAAACTAGTAGCATGCTTGAATTCATGCAGTTGGGGCACCGAGTAAAAATAGCTTGTCAGAGCAGTTGCCATGAAAATATTTGTAGAAAAGACAGAGGGATCTGTATAATGTATGTGAGAAAGTGACTGGAGTCAAGATGCCAGGTCAGTACCTATCACATTGCATATCTGTCTTTGGATTTTGTAGAGAACCTCAAGATGACTAGCAGGGGCACCAGACCATATATGGTAACAGTATCCAATGCAAGGATGAATGGTAAATTCGTAGATTTAAAGGATAGACTCAGATAAGAAAAACCTTCTGGCACAACACAGAGAACCAACTTTCCTTGCAGTAGATGTAGCTATTGATTCAATGTAGTTGTTCTACCTCAGGTCATTGGAAAACATGAAACCAAGAAGGCACAGTGAGATGCTCTCATGAAGTTGAGCATCAGCCTTGTTGATAGGAGGCAGTTTTCTCTGTGGTGGATAAATGAGAGCAGTTACATTTTGGAGACATTAAAATTTACAAGCCATTTCCTGCCCCAGTTGGCATTCACATGTTTAAGATAGACAGATAGAAATATTGAATAATGTACTTAATGGTTATGTAAATGAATGGCAGAAATAATAAGAGTATAAATGATGCTTAGAGCTACAAAGGTTAGAAAGTTTTTCCCAACTTTATGAAAAAATTGTGATTTTTTTTTTTTTTTTTAATACTAATGATCACCCATGAACCACTCAAGGTAGAAGGTTACTGTTTGGTAAGCATAAAAGGCAAGAAGTGGAGTTTATATGGTCAGGAAAGATAACAGCTAGATTTGAAGAGGTCAATATTGTAGTGATTGGAAAAACATCCTGCCAGGAGTCTGTTCTACAAAGCAGCAGTTTTTCTACATGCTGTGAGAGACAAGACACATAAAAGAATACAATGTGAAACTTAACAGAATTTACAGTTATAATTTGTAGTAAATTAATCTTCTTGTGAAGGTGCAATAGGTTGCATTAAAATATATATATATATATATATATATATATATATATAATTATGAATCTTTACTACACAGCTTTTATATGCACATTCAAAGACTATGAATCTGTCGTCTTTAGTGCAGTCATTATTGTCATGATTATAATGACCAAATACTCATTTCCGAGCAGAATACACTCATCTACTAGGGTGGCTAGCCAATCATTGTTGCAGGCGCCTGCTCAGATACATTGTTTATTCAACACCAGCTTAACCTACCTGTGGTTTATACTGCAACTATATTAAGTGAATCTTAGTTACAGTTTGTGGGAGAGAGCACATAATTTGGCATGATCAGCAATTTGAACAAGGCCAGTACACTCAAATGCTTGATCATGATGACTTGTGACTTTGTGTTAATACAACCATCAATGGTTTCTAAACAGTCGCATCTTCCCGCAAGGCTTGGGTCAATTAGTGGTTTGATTTGCAGGGACATCCAATAGTGCCAAATATTTCTGAGAAATAGATTATGGTGAGATTTGAACCTGGGTCACATAGTCAGAAAGTGAACATTCTAATCATTTGGCTATGTGCCTATAATTATTTTTTGTATAATACACACCCTTTACCCAGTTTTTAAGCCTAAAAGTTATGGGTAAAATACAGATAATAACCAAATATTTTTCTCTGGCCACCCGTACATAGCCAATATCCGTAGAATTTAACAGAGTTACCTGGTGTGGACTTTACCAGTAACTGAATCTATAACTAGTAGCCAGTTGGAATGAGAATTAACTTGATAATGTGAAAAATAGCCAAACTAGATTTTATTAGTGTACTAGAAATACTCTTGGGTCTGTTTGTTTTTTTGTTTTTTTGAGAAATAGAAAGCATTTAATCCATATTTTAAAAGAAAAACTGATTCTCCATTGGACACAGACTATCTGCATGTAACTTTGCATGTGCAACACAGATATGTGAATATTCACTTCCATTTTTGTCTGGCAACAATCTGGACAACATGAAAAAAGAAGTATAAGCTGAACCTTTGAAGTCATTTTTAAGACTTCTGCATTTAAACTGAATGGATTTTCTAATAAATTTTGTATTTTAAATGAACAAACAATTTAGATTTTAAATTTGATCATCTTGCTATCAGCGAAGTGACAGGTACTCAAAAAGAAGAAAAAGAAGGCAGCTCTTCAATATAGTTCTTCGGTGAACTCTTGAATCTGGTTGTCATTAGAGAAACATATCAGTCATAACAGCCTTGCATTGTCACGAAGAACATTTTTTCTATTGACGAGCACAGAGTACTCTTCAACAGGTACCGAACTAGTTATTGGGTTGGGTCATACGTAATTTCTATTTTTGGGAATCAATTATTATTCACTTGCATTTCTTAAAACACAATGAAACACTAAACGCATATTCATTCATCTAGAAGCTGTCCATAAAAGTTTGGTCAAAGAGCACTCTGTGCTCATTAATAGGAAAAATGTTCTTCATGACAATGCAAAGCTGTGTGCAGCAACAATAACACAGGGAAAACTTTTGGAACTCAGTCGATCTGTTCTACCCTACCTAATGTATTTACCTGACTGTGCACAAACTAATTATTACCTTTCTCAATTCCTGCAAAATGCTTTGATGAGAAAAACTTTCTCTGATGACAAACCAGATTGAAAAGTTCACCAAAGAATTTTTCTAGCTCAAAACTTACATAGATCAAGAATAACACAGGGAAACATTTTGGAACTCAGATGGTCTGTTCTACTTTTTCATATTCACCTAACCTTTCTCTAATGATTCTAGAGTTTGTCCAAACATTTTTGACCTGTGGAATTTTCATCAAAAGGTATGAAAGAGATAAGAGAGTGGCAACAAGTCATTGCAAATAATGGTGAATATATAACTGAATAAAATTTTGAAGAATAAAATTGGTAAACAACCAGATTCAAGAGTTCACCGAAGAATTTTTCCATATCAAAACTTTTGGAATTTTACTCAAAATGTATTGAAGTGCTGCCTTTTTTTTTTCTTTTTAAGTTGCTACACTACACCCATCTAGTGTTGCACACAGAGCCATGCCTGAGGTGTTAAGGTTTCAAGGGGTGTTAAGTCAGCAAACTAGAAGATGCTCCATAGTTTGTAATTGGCAGTTGGGATCACCATTGGTGGCATATCCTCATTTTTGAAAGTTGGATCTACAGTGACCAACAGGCAGGAACAGAAGAGGCAGGCATCACTGGAGTCAGGAGTGGGGATTCTGTAGGGCTGAGAAAGAGTCTGTCTTCATTATTGTTAAGGTAACTACAAAGAGCTGACTGATAAGTGGCAATAAGTCAGTGCAAATAATTGTAAATATATAACTGAATGAAATGTAATTATACTTTATTTTTAGAGAAGGAAGTTGATAAAAAAAAATTATTATTTTTTACTCAACCTAATATAATCAATGGAGTTTGCACTTGGAATTTTGTGAGTTGAACTCTTAACATGGTTTTTGGCTATTAGGACCAGTGAAAGAAAGCACTCCTGTCATTTACTGATAAAAAAAAAATGACAAATGAGGTAACCCAGCAGCAGACCCGGACCCTGTTATGTGGGATCTTGAACAAAATTCAGATAAAAAAAATTTTATATTATTTGTTAATACTACTCTGTCATTCTGTCTTGGTTATCTATAAGGTCATGTATTATGAGTTTTAAAAGGGGGTCACCTTATATGACCCAGAGGAAAAAGGCATCAAAACCCTGCCCCTGTTGCTATGCACCTATGCAAAATTGGCTTGAAATAAATGTGTTCTCTATAAATTCAGAGACTCACCAGTAGTGTTCGGCAGCCATTCACAGATCCACAGGCAGTCAGGACAAAATCAAATATATTATTACTCATTCTGGCAAACATAAAAAGAAAACTGTAGAAACTCCTAGACAAATTAGTAAAGTATTACTTTGCTACCTACTCCATCACTCCTTGCAAGATACTGCTTGAGAAAAATTTTATCAGCTGAAAACATTTCCAAAGCCTGAGAAGTTTTCACTTGCAGATTGACGATCATGTGGAAGAGTTGAAAAACAGGTTTTGGATACCAAACCTTGCCTGCAAGACCAAGACTAAAGTTCCCTGATTGAAACATTGAACTGACTACCAGTGCTGTTGTTTTTACAATATATTGTGAATAAGGCTGACCCCCAGTAATTCACAAACTAACTGTAGTTAAGTATACAAAGAGTAACACTGAACTGGGAGGTGTTAAACTGATCACTGCAACCCACAACAGATAAACTTTGTTACCATTTCTACATTTAGGTCAGTTGAAGCAGGTGTGAAATGTTTAGAAGGATGCAGATTTACAGGTTCATAATGAAATGAGGTTGAGAACTTTCAAAGAAATTGAATTCAACATTTCCAGATGGAATACATTTCAACATGTGGAGGAATTTGACATATATAGTTTTATGATAATAATAATGATGATGATGATAATACATCTGAAAAATATGTGAAAATTATGAGAATTTAATGTACCGTATATACTCGCAGATAAGTCACACTTTTTTTTTTTTAACCAAAAATTTCACAAAATATTAAGGGTGTGACTTATCCACTTGACATAAATGTAACACACTATTTTGTCATCATGATTTATGAGAAATCGGAAATGATACCCATAAACACTAAAGCTGTGGTTTTTCTTCCTATAGAAACAATTTATCTATCATATATACTGACTCACTGCTTTAAATTTACCTGATGCTGCTAGATTCACATATCCATCACAATAAATAAATAAAATTATAAAATAATCATCGATCCATTCGTCATCGTTCAGTTGGGGCCCTTGCACTAGACTGAAAACCTGAACATGCATACATAAGTTAAGGAACCACATTTAAATGTTTATTGACAAAAAAAAAATAGTCCCACTATTCATTCTGCAAAATATATATATTTTGTCAAAAATACATTGGAAAATATGACTTAAAGCCTTTTAATGTTACATGAAACAACCATTAAAGAAAATTATCTCATAAAGAATATATTTTATTTCTTTAAGTGTTATTTACAAATAACAAAGTGCATGAATCTAGTGCCTAAAATGTTTGCACTATTTTGCATTGCGCAGCAATATATTTGGTAGCCAAATTTATAGTTTATCATTTTAATTGTTATGAACCCTAATCATAAGTAAAAAAAAGAGTTATGAAGCACGTTTTAAATTAAAAGCATTAAATTATACAGAAGAACATGGAATTCAATCTGCAAAAGTGTATTCATAATTATAAGTTTTGAAATAAAGGTAGATATCTGATAATTCTTATGTTTAAAAAGGGCCATGTAACTCCCCAGATTATAGTGTGACCTATCTGTGAGTCAACAGTAAATCATCAATTATTAAGCCAAAAAGTAGGGGTGCGACCTATCTGGTGGGGCAAACTATCCACAAGTATATATGGTACTTTTTAAGGCCAGCAGAAACTTCATCAAAAAGTGGTCAATAGATAACTAGAGCTATAATATTCTATTACTCAAGAAAAGTTCAAGTGACTGGTCTGATTAGCTAACTCAAGAATTTTGCATGGAAATACTCATCAGAGCCAGATATTTGATAAATCTGTTGAATAAAAAAAATTAATGAATAAATCACACACAGTTGTAAAGGAAGAAACAAAAATTTAAGGCATTGCTACATGGAAGTGTGTATATGTGTGTGAGAGAGAGAGACAAATCTAGTAGGCAACTGTCTGCAGGGAAAGGAATTTCCCCCAAATCGGGACTTGATTTTTGTTGATGCTGTTATATTTTGGAGCAAAAGAGATAGAAAGGATTATGTCTGTTCTATTTTAGTCCTGAAAAAGCAATACCTAGTGGGCATCTTTGCCAGCTAGGTGGGATTAACCCCCACAAATGTGGCCTAGATAAACAAAGGCACCCAGATCAGGCTTTATAAAACCTTGGTTGTCTTTGTCTTATTATATGGTTACAAGACCTGGAAAAAGAACAAGCTTATTAACCTGTTTCATAACACCTTAAGACATGGTCTTCTTCATCCTTATTGATCTTTCACCTGTTCTTAAAGAGCAGAACTACAGAAGAGGATTTCCAGCAAGCAGGAAGCAACAAGACATTGTAGAGTTTAGAGAGAACAGGAGACATTTCAACAGCACATTTCTCAAGTTCACGTGCTTTGTAAGGATCCAATTTAGATATGATAGCAGAGTCCATAGACAGTGTTATCTGTATATCACTCAATAGAGACTCCAGATGAATAGATTTTAAAGAGCATTTATGAGCAAATCATTCTGCTTTATCAGCAAAGATATTAACATCTCAAATTGAGTGAACAGAGGAGAAATACAAGACTTATTCTTATTTAACACACTATAAGGAAACATTTAGCATTCATTGTCCAAGCAGCCAGTATGGTTTTTGATTGAAATTCATAAAATCCTCTTAAAACAATTTTTTAAGGAAACTAGTTTCTAAAGTCCAGTAGCTGCTATTGCTCTTTCTAGTATTGAAGGGGGGTTCCTTCCAAACCTTCTATTTGATGTGGTGTGAAATGTTAACATCTTCTTTATGTCATTATTTTCTCTTCAACTTACATATGCTATCCATTTTAGTTGTTGCTGCTGTTGGAAGTCCTCAAGTGATGTGGTTTCTGTTATTCAGCACGGTTCTTTGTGATTCTGTAGCACCAGTCAACAATGTTCAAAGAAGGATGACTTTTGCCAAGACTCTCAGACTTTACTCACTCAGAGCCTTTTTTCATCATTGATCTTAGGAAGCAGTTGTAAACAACTGACAGTTTAGATATTTCTGAACTGTTTTGGCACCATGCATAATATCCATATGAAAGTCTCAATCTGAAGGAAATTTTATAGGCAAGGAGTGTGAGAGAAGAAACTATTAGAATACAACTTACAGTTATATTTAGAAATTTCAACAGTAAAATAAGAACTAGATGACAATCTAGCATTAGACTTAAATTTATGAAGTCAACTAAAAATAAGCCATATCTTTGGTTCAAACCAAATGTGTAACAAAGAGTTTAAATCACTGATGCATTTGTTTTTTAAAAAATAGTCACATTAAACAGATTTTAGTTTCCTTCACTCTTGTCCATGTCAAACATAGACCTTATGACAGCTTTGTCTATGTTGACAGCATTGTAGATGTTTTTGCCATCTTTGATTTCATTGTGAACAAAGTCAACTTGTCCTTCTTCAAAAAGGATGACATCTTCACTGCTGTCCAATGTGTTCCACTTTCCACTGGAATATCTTTTACGACCGTGCTTCTCCTAAGATGAGCTTATTTCTGCTTCAAACTTGTTGTATTTTTGTGTGAACAAGTCTGTCCTTTTCTTCTAAATAATATGTAAATTTTTATTTTCAAAAAATAATATAAATTATATGAATTTTTATTCTTAGCTACCATGAACAAATGTTAAATCTTCTGTAACAAATTCTAAAAGTCCATGTGCATTATACTTGGAAGATATTTTTTTTAACATGCCATAGCCCAAACTTTTGTGCCGTGCCCCTTCTGGATGTGGGCGATCATGGCTCTCCACAATTTCTTGTCCTTTGTAGCTCTTAATAAATTTTGTCTTTTTGTTGTCTCTCCCAAAGCCAATCATTCACTCAAACTCACTAGGTAGGTTATGCATTGTTTTTCTCTTGTCTTCAATATATCATGTGATCTATCAAATTTTCCAAGCTCTCTTTCTCCATTATGTGCTGTAGAAATCTCAACTTGACTCTTTCTGATGTTAAGTATAAGTGTCCTTTTTGTTTCCATTGTCTCTAGAACTCCTTTGTTGCTCACATGTTCAGTCTATTATATTCTAAGCATCCTTCTGTAGAACCACATTTCTATTGCTTCAAGTCTCTCCTTCATCTGTGAGGAGATTGTCCAGCATTCACAACTACTTTGGTTATATGAGAATTTTTTGCTAGCCTCAGAAGCTCTTCAGAAAAATCAAAGAGTGTGTTGAATTCATTTGGTTAGATTTTGGAATCTGGTTTGGGCCAAGACCTTTTCAGCACATCTTTGTACTTCCTGCTTCAGTAATCTTGGATCTTTAGCTATGATATTATATATTAGTTCAGTATTCTTTTCTTTGTTTCTAACAAAATTTTTCCATTGCTTAATGTTTTGCTTAGCTTTTGGAAGGCATCTTTTGCTATCCCAATGCAGCTTCAGATTTCAGTGTGACACTTTCTGACCTCTGTTAAAACACTTTCCAGATATTTAAATTGTTGTACTTGTTTGATTTTAGTATCTCTAATTTGTAATTTGCATGTTGGACTGTTCCTTTTGCTAACAACCATGCATTCCATCTTCTTGCAATTGATGTTAGTCCTTTCTTCTTGCTTTTCTTCACTACCTTCTGTAGACATACTTGTAGTTTCCTTTCCATGTCTGCTATCAAAATTGTGTCATCTGCATATCTTATGTTGTTCAGATTGTGGCTGCCAATAGGTGTGCTTATTGTAATAATTAGTTTTAGGGTATATCAAGACTATTTTATTTTTTACAGCCCTTTACTCAAAAGCTTATTTCATATACATATCCAAGTATTTCATAAATATCAAGTCTGTCTATGATATACATATATGTGATATACATATCTAAAGTCTATCTATTTTATTTCATATACATATTTAATAGCCTATGTATGATTTCATTATAGTATCAATTCTATAATATACTATTTATAAGTCAAACTTCCTTGTCATTAAGATTAAATATTCCATTTTTATATCAACAGGGAGCCTTACTCTTGCCAATATGGGAACATGTTTTGTTAACGATATAATGAATATATCATTAGTAAGTGGGGAAGATTAGGCTGCTAATACACTATTTTTGTTTTGCGTTAACTTTGTTTATGTTTGGATATTTTTTTAATCGTTCTTAAAAGCAAAGAAATTCTTTCTTGCATGTGATGATAATTATATAGCTAAAGATCCAAGATTACTGAAGCAGGAAGTTCAAAGATGTACTGAAAAGATTTTGGCCTAACCCACATTCCAAAATCTAACCAAATGAACTCACCGCACTCTTTGATTTTTCTGAAGAGCTTCTGAGGCTAGCAAAAAATTCTCATGTAACCAAAGCAGTTGTAAAATGACTTATATATGTCATCAAGTAAACTAGTATATATACCAGGTGTAACAGCAAAATTATTCAATTGTTAGATTAAGCTCTAAACTGTTCTAATCATAGAAATGATTAGAGAGCATTCCAGTAAGATATCTTACTGGAATTTCCCAAGGTTTTTATAACACTATTAGACTCTACTTTGAACAATAAGAATGTATAATTACTCTCCAAGCTTAAGAGAAGAATTGTGATGAAATTGATCATAAACGAAAATGACATGTTCATCATTAATTAACCCTAACTAAGGAGCAGAAGCTCATGAAGGATTGAAATAAAATTCAAATATATATATGTATTATTCCAGGACCATTTTCACACTTATTCAAGATAATCTTCACCCTCTCTAACCTTCTGTCTGTCCTGAAGTGACAAGGTGCCTCACAGTTTTCAAGTACAATTTAATTTTCAATTCTTTTTTCATTGCTCTTTGGACTGTCATAGCTGAAACTTTTCTCTCACTTGCCAAACGTCTTATGGATTGAGTTAGATCTTTTCTAATTGATCTCTTTAGCTCTAAGTTGAAATAATGATCCCTCTTCCTGTTGTGGCCTCCTGATCCAATTTTCCTCTCTACTGTTCCCTTTTTTAAACTTAGTCACTGTTCTCTTGATGGTTCTTGAATGGATTTAAAGATGGAATGTTAGTACTATTACTGAAGGCCTGAATGATCTTTTTCCTCTCACCATTGCTCAGTTGTGAAGACAGAGGCACTGACACAAAATGATTTTAACCTGTTCTTTTGCTAGCTAAATAACTCAAAGGATTTTTCAGTGATTCTTATGATAAATGGTGTCCCGATAGCTAAACATCTTATCTAAAAACCTAGAAAAAAGAAACTCAATTAGTTTAGTGTTTTTTTAGGGAAGTATAATTATGCTGTAACACAATTTGGACAATTTTGATGATATACCCAATATATGATGGGCATGTGCCCAAGTTGTTAGAATTCTCATTTTTAAACTATGAGACCTGGGTTCAAATTTCACCATGGTCAGTTTAATAAGGAGGTGTCTTCTTGATGAGGTGATCCCATTGAAAAGTACCTAAATATGAGTTGATCAGAAGCCTTGTAAGTGAAATTGGCTAGACAAAACTGTTTAAAAGTCATTGTGACCAAGGATTTTAGCATACTTTTGATGACACCAGATTATGCACTCTCTCTCAGAAACTAACTAAATTCCACTGAGCATAATTGAGGTATAAGACACAGGGTGGATCTGTGAGTGTTGAACAAACATAAATGTGCCTGATCATCTCCCCTCATAAATTGGGCATTTGTATAACTGTCTTGTGTGTGTATATCCTAAGCTCATTTTATTTATATTAGTGCTCTTCTGACATCCAGATAAACTCACAAATGCCTGAGCTAGATCAACAGAAAAAAAATACTTTTGGCATCTTTTGCGGCCCAATTTCATATTTGGTAGCTTTGAGGGCATCATCTAAATCAGCCCTTTTAGCTTTTTGGTGTTCTAGTATTACTGAGTACAAAGCTTGATTTCATATTTCCTGGGATGAACCCAATACAAATTGGGGTCAACATAAATCAATTCCTCTTTGATCAAAGGTTCCTGCTAGATATTAAATCAATTCAGACCACTGGTATTACCTGGCATAAACCACATTTCAGACATACAGATGCAGAATCTGTTTATAGGATGTTGTTACTTATTTCACCTGAGTATTAGTGAGCTCTCAAGCACAAATAAAACTGGAATTTCGAGTGCTTATCTTTGAAACAAGCTGGTGCAATACTATCAGCCTGTTCACTATGTGTTGTTGGACAAAACGAGGCTAAACTGACTGAAAAAAAGTGTTAATGCAGAGTGTTTAGATTTGTACTAATCTTAAGTCTATCAGAAGAATTTATGCAAGAAAGACAAAAAGAGGCAACAGTGAATCTAACCAGAGTTAGGAAGAGAATATAAGTGGCTTGAATATGGATCAGATATAACAAATTTATTATAGAAAATAAGGAAATTGAACATAGAATAGGCTGCGCTAGGGGTAGTTTCACCCAAAACTGAAAATTATTATAAAACATTAACCCAATAACACAAATCATGTTCTTAAATAGCTTCATCAGATCTAGAATCTCATATGGATGTCATGTATGGTGTCCAACTGATTCAGACCTCTGGTATTACCTGGCATAAATCACATTCCAGACATCCAAACAAGTTGTGATCTTAAATAACCTTGTCAGATCTAGAATCTCATATAGATGTCATATATTCTGTACAATTCATTCAGAATTATCTTAATAATAACTCCTCACCTGAGAAATTCAGACAAAAATAAAAACCTCTTGTTATGTTCGTAAATAGTGTCTATTATGAATGTCATGCATGGCATCCAAATTGTTCAGAAATGTCTAAACTAATACTTTTTTTAATCAATTCACCCCATGCAAGGAGATAATTCCACTAAAACACAAGTGGTTACTGGAAATGAAAGATAAGGAAAAAACTTTAGAAGGAACTGGAAACCCAATCTTAAACAGGAAACAAGTGTTTTCTCATATCAATAATTAAAGATGGCTTCAAGTGAATAAATCTTTTAAATCTTAAGGAAGACAATCCTTCATCAAACCATATAGACTGGCACAACAAAATCCCAAAAACCTTCTTTGGCAAATACCAAAAATATCACTTTAAAACTTCCAAAAGCAGTAACAATTAAAATGGGTTTCATATATAACTCAAAAAGAAAATGACATAAACAAGATATTGATTTTCTACATTATCTAAAGTAAAAATGTTACGGAGGGAACTCCCATTAGTACTAGAAAGAGCAATAACAGTGGACCCAAGAAGTCTATTTTCCTGAAAAACTGTTTTAAGAGAAAAATTTTATAAATTTTAACCAACAATAACACTAACTGTCGTCCTGGGTAAGACGTTAAACTGTGTCCATATCCTGGGTAAGACGTTAAACTATGTCCAACAGCAAGGCCTCTGATCAGGAGGTTTTGAGGAGCGTGAAACCACCTCTTAATTGCTGGTGTTCCCAGGTCCACCCTGACCCAGGGTGGTAGCACCTGTTAGGGTCCCAGCTATGGGCAAATAGTTAACTATTATCAGCAATACTTTTTTGAAAAAAATTATTACCAGCAATACAATTTTTTACCAGAAACATATTTTTGACAAAACAAAATATTACCAGCAATAAACATTTTTGTCAGCATTAAATAACCCATTGAGGTTGATATGCTGTAAAACAAAATAAACCAAACCAAACCAACACTAACTGTGCAGTCAATAAATGCTGAAAGTTTCCTTATAAGAAAACAACTAATCTCCCCGTTCTGTAATGTAATGGTTAACACTTGTTGGTTTCAACATAATGCAAATGACTGCTAAGAACATTCACCTCCTAGATTTATACAAATCTCACAGATGCATGCTGGGATTTCTTCCTGACCAATTAAAATGGACCAATTCTCAGTCTCATCCACCATATTTTTGTTCTTGTCTTGAAGACAGAATACTATAATCATATGACTGTATCCCTTGTACATGTAAACATAATCTTTACTTTGTGAACTTTTTGCCTTACTACTATTGCTTTCCTTAGTTTTGACATCCATATATTTTTTTTAATCAATTTGCCCCAAGCAAAGCAACAATGACACAAGGGGCTACAGGGAGTGAAAGAGAATGAAAAGACTTTAGAAGAAAACCCAATCCAAAACAGAAGATAAACATCTACTCTTGTTCAAAAAACTAGGGATTACTTGCTTAGTATTATTTAACCCTGTTCTTTTTCATTCTTTTGTTTATTGAGAATTTTGTCAATTCTGTTTGTTGAGAATTAAACTTAATTGTGGCCAATTACCCCACAACACTCATTCCATAAAGTAGTGTGATTCTAAACCTTTTGTCAGACTAAGTTTAGTAAATAGTTTTAAGGAGGAGTTAAATAATTATGATGATGAATATTTTTATTTATGCGCAATCTGCTGGCCTCTCTTTTCCAGTCTCTGGAGTTTTATGATAGTATGTAGAAAGTGACAGTAATATTTCAAGACATTAGTGTATTGATAATAAATGTCATTATTGGCTATTCAATTACCGTATTGGATTGCATATAAGATTCTCCCACCACCACTTTCAGCAAGGGGATATTAACCGATTAACTGTAGAAGAAATTTCCATCTTTTGCAGCTGAACCATAGAACTGTAATGATGGAAATAGTGAATGGGTTGGTAAAAAAAAATAACTTATTGGATGCTGCATCAAACATTACTGAAACTTAATCTATGCCTCTTATTTGGTCCCATTCTAAACAAGTTCCCCACCAATTTCAGCAGGCAATACTATGAAGAAAATTGTTGAATGATACATCGAACGTTCTTGGAACTTAATCTAAATTTCCTATCTGGTGCCGTTCAAAACAAGTTCGTTTTATTTCTGTCTGAATTTTTGGGATGAGGCATTATCATTATTTTTGGGATGAGGCATTATCATTATTTACATGTCGACTATTATCCCCATCTTTCTTGTTGTTATCACATTTTTGCCACTGTGTGTCCTCAGGACAAACACCTGATGAAGTCTGGAGTGTGTAGGGACATTATTTTTATAAATAAATAAAAATAAAATAATAATTATGAAAATTATGAATAAAATAAAACAATAACATAAAAACATTGTAAAAATAAATTAAAGTTAAAAGTAATAAAAATACTCCCAGCATGCAACAAAAACTGTTCCTGCCAGAAATATGGACATCCTGCCAAAAGATGTTAAATTTAATCTCTTCGGCAAGAACCCTCAAGCAGGCAATGTGTGTAACTCCTCTCTGTAATAAGATGAAGTAACTTCTTTGTCTCATTACATGTACCATGAAACAATTGTAGCCTAAAAAATACACACACCAATACATACAAAAATATAAATACATTGTATGAAATTAACATACAATTTACCATACTTTCCTGTTATTTCTGTACGTTTTATTTCTTGTCAAGTATGCTTTTATCTCTGTGAATACAAGGTTAATTTCTGCTGCTATGATGAAAGTGACCCCCTCACAAGAGCACAATGACTGAAACTTTGTAATAATAACAACAAAGATATGGGTAAATATTAAAATAAGTTCCCTTTTGTGCAATTATTACAAATTTATGAAAGCCTACTATTTGGAGAGTAAAGGTCAGTCTTATATAGTATTTATTAGTATAGTATATAGTATTTAAGGATTGTTACTTTACTAAAATAAAGTGACAAAACTAATTTACCAGTCACTGTATTTGATCACATGAAAAATGAAAATAATTTAAGCAGATAATATTAAAAACAAAATTGTTGAACGATACATTAAATGTTATTGCAACATCATCCATTTTTCTCATTTATGTGCAGTTATCACAAATTTATGATATTTTATTATTCAGAGTGGAAAATATGCAAACAAGTATACTATATAAAGATAGTGACAGCTCAAAATTAAAATGACAAAACTAAAAAAAAAAAAAAAAATGAATGGTTTACCAATTATGATATTTGATAGCATAAA
Organism: Acanthosepion pharaonis; assembly: GCA_903632075.3. Taxonomy (NCBI): domain Eukaryota; kingdom Metazoa; phylum Mollusca; class Cephalopoda; order Sepiida; family Sepiidae; genus Acanthosepion; species Acanthosepion pharaonis. Next base: position 801,749 of record CAHIKZ030005594.1, on the reverse strand, counting down.
AAACTTCTCCCCTCCCTATTTTAGCAGACAACAGGAAGAAAATAAAAATTATTGAATACTGCATAAAACATTATTGAAACTTCACCCATGTTTCTTATTTAGACTATTTCTAAGCAAGTTTCTTTTTGTATATTTATTACCAACATTTGGAAAGGGTATTTGGATATTGGATTTTAATTTTAAAATAATTAATTCTCCCTACTGGATTTTAATTTCAGTTTTTATAATTAATGCTTAATTTCAATTTTTTAATTAATGCTGGATTTTAATATTATTTTTATAACACTGGATTTTAATGTTAATTTTTATATTTAATGGTACATTTTAATTTTAATTTTTATAATTAATGCCGGATTTTAATGTTAATTTTTATATTTAATGGTACATTTTAATTTTAATTTTTATAATTAATGCCGGATTTTAATGTTAATTTTTATATTTAATGGTACATTTTAATTTTAATTTTTATAATTAATGCCGGATTTTAATGTTAATTTTTATATTTAATGGTACATTTTAATTTTAATTTTTATAATTAATGCTGTTAATTTTATAAATCTGATTTTTAATTTAATTTTATAAATCTGGATTTTTTTATTTTTATTTTTATAATTTATACTGGATTTTTTATATTAATTGTTATAATTAATTTTGGATTTTAATTTCAATTTTATAATTAATATTGAATTTTAATTTCTATAATACTGGATTTTAATTTTTATACTTAATGCTGGATTTTAATATTAATTTTTTTAATGCTGAATTTTAATTTTTATAAATTTGGATTTTAATTTCAATTTTTATAATTGATGCTAGATTTTAATTTTTATAATTAATACTAGATTTTATTTTTATTATTAATGCTGGATTTTAATTTCAATTTTTATAATGCTGAATTTTTATTTCAATTTTCATAATTATTGCTGGATTTTATGATGGACATTATTGGGTTAAGACTATTACCTTTTCTTTTTCCTTTATGCCAAATTGTAGGCAATCATGGAAATTTTTCTGTGAGTCAATAAAAAGATAATGGAATGGTTTACCATAAGATTCTCCACTGTTTGGGATCTAAACTTTTCCTTCTTGTAGAAAATCTACTATATTGCTAAAACTTATAGTGACACTTAAAATCCACAACGTTAGAATGAAATTGAATGCAAAAGACTAGGGCAGGATTTGAACTCTGCTTAGTGATTTTAATTTCTCTACTACCAGCACAATGGAAATAAAATTACTAGTCAAAGATAATATATTGTATTTTAAAATTAAAAATGGTAAAATGGTTAGAAGCTCAAACAAAAAAACTTGTGAGTTCAAGTTCTAGTTGAGATCATTATATTCAAAAATTCATGGTTTCTCCTCCCAGCTATGGGTTAAATAGCAGGGCAAACTGACTGAGGAGGACAATCAGAATTTTAAACCAAATGTGGCTTTGGTGGAGCATATAGTTGAATTGTAACTTGATGATAAACTACATCTGTGTCCTGGGTAAGACGATAAACTACATCCAACAGCTTGGAAGGCTTTGAGATGCATAGAACCACCTCTTAATTGTTGGTGCTCCTAGGTCCGCCCTGGACTGGGGTGGTAGCACCTGTTAGGGTCCCACTATGGGCAAATAGTGGCCCCTAAACTTTATGAAAAAAGTCCAGAAATACTTTGTAAAGAATTATTACCAACAATTGATTTTTGAAAAGATTATTACCAGCAATATATTATTAAAAGCAATACATTTTTGGAAAAAAATATTACAACTATACATTTTTGATATTACCAGCTATATATTTTTTGAAAAAATTACCAGAAATAGATTTTTGAAAAAAAAAATTACCAGAAATAGATTTTTGAAGAAAAAAATTTTTGAATCTAGATGCATTTGTTGTTGCATGTCACTGGAAATTTCGGGTCTAAATAAACAACAGACTTCTTCGATGGGCTACCCGACCGAATATGATCTAGAACAAAAATTTGCCACTAGCTTTAGGACGTGAATTGTATAAGTTGCCCCAGTAAACAACAACCAATCAAGACTTCACTAAAAAAATAAAAAAAATTTGTCAGCATTAAATAACCCATTGAGGTTGATATGCCGTAAAACAAACCAAACCAAAACCAATGAATTGTAACTAAGGTCCACTCACATAGTCGTAGTATAAACCACATGTTGGTTCTGTGGGGGTTGAAGAAACAGAAATGGGTCTGAGTTGATGGGCATGCATGGAAATGAGCAACCATGCTAAAGATGAGAAATCACTCTTTTACACTGTGTCTTTGAGATAAAACAGCCCTGATGATAAAGTAAATAATATTTAGAACTTTACAGGCAGATCATTCAAACTTTTTAACCCATTAAGCCCTGAGACCAAACCTGTTGCCAATACATGTTGGAAATCAAAATTAAAATAAAAAAATTTTGTAATATTTACATATGTATATTGATACACTGTATTTTATTTTAGAATTAAAAAATAATATATACAAGTGTCAAAATTTAGCAGACATTTTAATTACTGTCTGTTTTTAAGTTGATTTGGTGGGAAAAGGAAAGAAAGGGGTAACTTATTTGTTTACTTTTCTCATATATGGTCTTCTTGTGACTTGTCACACTTTAGAGAGGCATATAAGGATGAATTTGTGTGTTTTTGGGAGAGAGTTTGTCAGTTTTCAGCTGGAGGCTTTAGAAGCATGCCTAATAGGCAGAAGCAGAGTGATGTCATCATCCACTAATATGTCAGGGAGAGGGCGCACATTGTCATGACACCTCTGCTGCAACCAAAAGTGAAGTGCTGATCCATTCAAGAAGAATGTAGTTTTTTGTAAACATAAAATAACTTTTCATATTCTTGGTAAAGTTTTCAAAAAGTTTTAAAGCTTTAAATCAAATTTATAACCTGTTTTTAAGATCCCTTTTATAAAAATTATAACAAGTTAAGAATAAGATGAAAATATCTGAGTAATCCTTTATGTTTCCTTTCCACTGCTTGTAAATGTAATGTAAGCACAAAAATCCCCTTTTTATATATTTCATGTTAAATGGCTAGAAAAATTCTCATAACACTAAAATCCATTATTAGTAAAATTTCATGTATTATTCTCTTGCGTAATTTTTACTGTAAATAAAGTTTCTTTCTAATCTACATGAACTTCAAGTGTTGTTGTCTGTTGCCTTCACTGTCTTGTTTATATTGAATGTTAACCTTCATATTGGACTTGTTGTCACTTGTTCCCAAACATCTTGTAAACATTTGCAATCACAAGCAAGCACATTTGAACTTATTTTTCTGATATATGTTATCCCTGGATATTTGGGAGAAATTTCAATACTTCATACCTGCCTGTGTAATGGACTCCTTGCTGATCCACTATCCTGGACATCATTTTTTATATTTCATACCTGCATGTGTAACGGATCTAATCAACAGTGAAGAGCAACAGATGGCCAACTCAAAGTTGCTTATATGAACAGCTTTATTCTACTTGCATTTAAGGCTATGTCATTTTTTATGCCAGTTACGTAAGCAGGTAGATAAATCATTTTTCACAATGATAATGCTGTTACATCTGTCAGGACCTGATCAACAGCTCAATCCATTTTTATATGAGCACTAAATGTTTCTAATTATTTTAAAAATATACAAAAAAGCTCCACTATAGCCATTATATTTACCCTGTTCACAAGACACAGAAGTATTGTACTATATTTCAATTTTTTACAGAGTAAAATAAAAATAGATTTTTTTACTATTAAGATAGTCATTAGATCAATGGCAGACTGACCAAGATGTCAGCTTGCCCAATGACAAGTGGTCTCTTATATCAAATAAAAAATGTAATAAAGAAACAAACACAGATGACTGTTTTAGTAATAAAAGGAATAAGAACTTTATAATGTCATCTGCTCACTATCAGTTACTCATGTCCAATGCGAGAGGACATTTTCAAAGCTAAAGATCATAAAGGCATGGTTAAGAGGTTTGTTGAGGAGAATTTGGAATTCTACATGTTGCTATTGTTGCGGACCCCCTGGAGAGAGGGAGGCAATAAAATATAGGATATGGTCAGTGTGCCCAAGTAAAGATGTCACAGGAGGCCCACAAATATTTAAGAATCTGACAGGTCAACAAGATGACAAATGAATAAAAAAATATCACCTCTGAATAAATGTTCTAGTCGCAGAAAATACTGTTGTTATCCATTGAAAAGGAATTGTTAGATGAATTGGATGCAGAAGCCTCCATCCCTGTGCTGGTGGTATCATGTCTATGACTAGCTTGGACCGGCTCTGACCAGTTTGAACCAGCTATGACAAGCCAAGACTAGCAATGACTAGCTTAGACAAACTATGACCAGCGGCCCAAGTGAAAACACTTGTGTCCCCACATTAAAAACTGACCTTGTGTCACAACCTGACTCAGTTGGGTTTCAAGTAAATATCTACAAATGATTGCTTTTAATATAGTGGACTACATGCAATATTCTGTTGTGCTTTTGAACTATCTGTTAATGTTTAAATTATGCAGAAAGCTATTTAAAACTATCAACCAATTACTTAAAATTTAAAAAAAATATTAAAAATTCAATTATGACATTCTGTATTTATATTTAGCATCTACTGTCAATATGTACAGTACATATTTTTATACAAAATTTTAATTGTAGCTTTTTTCCATATGTATTTTTTGAAAGTTTTATTTATTTGTTATGAGAATTAAATGATAGTGTTTTAGTTGTGGATGTGTTCTCTTTGTTTCCTGCTAACCAATATCTTCATACCCAGTCAGCCACAAGATATTGTAGCATTTTACCAGTAAACTAGTACTATGGATGCAATGGGGTTAAAATGGTTTTCTTATCCCTAGATCTTAAATTCTTTGTACTGCTAATGTTGAATTAAACCCACTCTCTGTTCTTCAATTCATTTACACAAGCACGTTTTTCTCTGTCCCTTCAAGATATGGATGATTATGGCTCTCCACAACTTCCTATCTTTTGTAATTCTAAGTAATATTTGTCTCCATATTCTCTCACTCAGACCCTGTTCTGCTATCTATTTAAACAAGCTCATTAGGTAGATCACTCAGTTTCCCTCTGTTCCTTCAAGACATGAATGATTATGGCGCTCCACAACTTCCTATCTTTTGTAATTCTATTAATGCTTGTCTCCATACTCTCTCACGCAGACCCTGTTCTGCCATTCATTTAAACAAGCTCATTAAGTCGGTTACTCACTGTTTCCCTCTATCCCTTCAAGACATGGATGATTATGGCTCTCCACAACTTCCTATCTTTTATAATTCTAAGTAATGTTTGTCTCCATGCTCTCTCACTCAGACCCTGTTCTGCTATCTATTTAAACAAGCTCATTGGGTAGATCACTCACAGTTTACCAGTCTTTTTTGCCTTCACTATGTCTTGTAAGTGTTAAATTTTCTTACCTTCTTTCCTCGTTATATGTCCCAGAAATTTCAACTGTCTTTCTGATTGTCAGTGTAAGTGTCCTTTTTGTTCTCGTTTTCCTTAAAACCTCATTGTTGCTCACATGTTCGATCCATGGTATTTTCATCATTCTTCTGCAGAACCACATTTTTGTTGTCTCAAGTCTCCTCTTCATCTGTGAGGAAATTTTCTAGCATTCACTACCATATAGGAGAACTGATATTGCATAACAGTTGATCCCTCTTTTATTTTATTTTTTTTTTTTTGTAACATGGAAATCAAGTTGAGAAAAAAAATCATATTTCCTCTCTATTAATACCTTTGAGTTTTAAATAGATGGACTAGGATGTTTATTCTTTTGGGAAGAAAAATCCACTTAGAACATCCTTATCCCCCCCCCACACTTTATTAAATATTTTATTAAATTCCAGCCTAAATTAAAGGGATGGGGGGAACCCACTCCTTAATTTAAACTGGAAGCATTATAGGACAAAGTGTTGCATTACTAAACATAATCAAAAATTATAAAAAGATTTCCTGCACTTCTTTTATTCAAACCACCCTGTCTATTTGAAACTCAAATGTATTTGCATATTCAACAGTTTTTCAAAACTTTCCTATTTTAGCAATACAGAGTTATTTCCCTTGAACTACTAACGGTTTTGGGGTATTGAGAAAATTAAAATGGATTTTATACACTTGTGACTATACACTTCAGAGCAAGAGGTGCTACGAGATTGCATATCAAATGCTGAATTGGTGAAACTGCTTATTACAAATGGTCTCAAGAAATGGGGTTGCCAATATGATACAGGATATTCTGGTGAACTTTAATTTCAAATGATTTTGAATATTTTTTAATATGAGGGGTATGCAAAATTTTCCAGCGTTCTTTTTGAAATCTACGGACTGAATCTTATTTCATTTGCCATGTCCTTTCAGAACATGAGCGATCATAGCTCTCCACAACTTCCTATCCTTTGGAATCCTAATGTTTGTCTCCTGACTCTCCCTCCAGGTCCTGGTTCTGCTATCCATTCACACAAGCTTTTTAGGTAAGTTACTCACTGTTTCCCTCCTTTCCTCAATACATCCTGTGAGTATTAAGTTTTCCAAGCCATCCTTCCTCATGATATATCTCCCAAATCTCAACAGTGTTTCTTTCCAATTTTAAGTATGAATTTTTTTTCTAGTTCACATTTTATTTAGAACTTCCTCCTTACTTATATGTTCTGTCCATGGTATTCTCAGCATCAGAAAGAAATCTTCAGTTCCTATGAGTTTTTTCTGCATTCACGACCATAAAGGAGAATAGATATGAAATTGCTGTTCAGCACTTTTTTTTATCTGTCTATATCTCTGAAATGAGGTATTATGATTACTTACATTATTCAGACTGTTATCCTCATCTTCATTTCCATAGTCACAATGTTTCGGCCATTGTACACTCCAGCTTCTTCAAGTGACTGGAATTTTGAACCAAACCCTTTATTTCGTCCACTGGGGTAGATTGTTCTAGTTCCATTCCTCTTCTGGACGTCTCAGTTATTTCCCTTTAACTCAACTCTCTAAGTCTTTGTTCCCCACTGCTGTAGCCAGGTATTGAACACACAACTTTTGGGGTCTAATCACTGGCGCTAACCAATGCCTTTATCCTCTGGATAAAGGCATTAGCATGGCAATGAAGATGAGGATAACAGTCTGAATAATGTAAATAATGTAAGTAACTTTTTTCTTTGTTTCTAATGAAATATTCCAATGTCTTAATACTTTGCTTTGTTTCTGGAAGGCTTCTTCCACTGTTATAATGCATCAGTGTCACATTTTACATCATCTGTTACTACACTACATGAAGAATTAAATTTCTGTACCTGTTTGATTCTTATGTCTCCAATTCGAATGATTTGATTGATTCATTTTCTACAGTTTACCAACCTTTTGCAGGTTATTTAATGCCAGAATATATTTTTAGATTGTGAGAAATTTTTTTTTGGTGGTGGTGGTGGTGGGGGAGATAATAATGATTTAATGATACAAGTCTTACTAATTAACCCATAGCTGGGGGAAGAAAAGGTGGATTTGTACCTTTCCCAAGGGTATTTACACATAAATGAATATAACAAACCCAACTGATCCAATTTGAAGATCACACTTTTGGCTGCCTCTTTTGCTGTCACCCATACATTCTGTCTTCTTGTAGTTTAGTCCTTTCTTTTCTCTTTCATTTGTTACATTCTTTAGGTTGGGTGATTGATTTTTTTTTTCATGGTTTATCAACTTGTTGGTCATTTTTATAGCTTATCAGCATATGCAGCATTTAAAGCTGAAATATATTTTTTGAATTGTATAAGAATAATTCTTTTTGATTCTGTGTCTGTGTGTGTGAATATTGTATCAACAATTTAGGGGATAAATATACATTTTTAGCAAACATTAAACAATTTTACCAAACACACATGCATGAAAAACCCTGTCAGTGGAAGTAACCATTTTTCAGCTTTTGAGCATGCATAAAAAGAAAATAAATGGGAAGCAGGGGTGCTGTGAACCTGAAGAGACTAGTTCTCTTTTATTTTGGGCCAAGGTTGTGACAGAATGCTAAAGTTATCACTCTGTGCAATAGACACACATGGTATAGACTGTACACATCACCCACTCACTAATTCACCAGCAGAGTAAATTCAACTTTTCCATCATTATTTACAGAGACTCTTGAATTTTTCTTCCAAATAGAATAAATATATCTTGTTTTGTTTCACTCTTTTGTCTATTTTCTCAACACTTTTATTTTTGTTCAACACATGATCCCTAATTTTGTAACAACAGTTTGATAACCATGAGGTTAGCTGTGGCTTTCTTTACTTCATATTTACGAATTATATAACAATGATTTTTCCAGATATAGCTTGCTTACAAATAGACTAATAAACTTTTTTTCCTTAAAAATAGATTGTAGGACTTTTTCAAGTATAAACCATACAGTAATAGATAGTAAACTTATATTCTATTTTAGAGACTAATCTCTTTTACAAAGTACTAAATCTTACTTGATTTGGGATTTTTGAACAGTTCCTTTATCAGCTCTGTAGTACTTGATTAATGTTGGAATTCACTCCAGATTACCAATACATGCATAATTGTATATGGTTCCTGACACAGTATGCATAACAGGGTTTTTTTTTTGTTTTTGAGTAGGTGTTGGTGGATAGTATACACATGACCTATATGGAGTCTAGCTAAGACTAACTTCTCTCTTCTTAGCTCTCTGTAGAACATTGTTGGAAAGTAAATATTAATGACAGCAATATAAGGAGAACAAAATGAAGATAAAGTGCAAATTTCAAAAAGGGAGATGTTATTTACACTATTTACATTGTTCAAACTGTTGTCCTCATATTTATTGTCACATTCACAACAATAAAGATGTTATGTAATTAAAGTTTTTTAGTGATTAACAGGTAAAGTAGCCAAAATGATGCTGAAGGTGTTAAAAGTCTTTTGTTTGTAACTTTATAAATAATTATAAGTCCTCTCATGCAACAAGGCATATTAGGCAATGTTTCATTTTGAACAATATAGTATTTAGAGATTTATTCATTGTTTCTATAGTAACTATGTTTTTACAGGCTTGAGATACTGGTCTGACCTCCCCTATTTCCCAATGGGTCTGGTCCTGAATACTGTCCTGACATCCAACCTCTCCTATTCCCAATGAGGATTGGAACAGCTATGGAAACAAGGTTAGGGATCATCTGTTGAACAAAAATAAAAGTGTTGAGAAAATAGACAAAAGAGTGAAACAAAACAAGATAGAAATATTTATTCTATTCAAAAGATCTTTTCTTTTTTGGACTGTTTTTACAGGCTTGAGATACTAGCCTGACATCCAACCTCTCCTATTTCCCAATCAGGATTGGAACTACATTTATTTGAGTAACCTTCTTTTTGTTAGATTATCTTACAAGGCTTTCTGAGGTAAATATAAATTATATAACACTGATTTTTCAGATACAACTTACATAAAGATAAATTGTAATGAACTTTTTTTTTTTTAAAATAGATTGTAGGACACATAAACTGTAAAGAAATAGAGAGTAAACATATTTTATTTTAATATCCTTTTACAAGATTCAAAAACTCATTTGGTTCAGTAATTTTGAACAGTACCATTAGGTTATCTGATTTATATTACTTGTTAGAATTCACTGCAAAGTATCAATACACACTCAGTCAACCTTCACTAGGAAGTTTTGTAGTTTTTCTGTTGAGTCAGCACAGAGTGTCCTCTATATATCCTAGGTCAAATACCACTAAAGGTACTAGATTTTCAGTCAGATCTCATCATTTTACAGTTGAAATTACTTGATGTAACCATAACTTCTATGATAACTTCTCTTTTACTTCTCACTTGTAGAACTCTCTTCTAGTTTCTTACTTTGCTGTCAACTACAATCTTTAAAAAATTAAATGCAATGTCAATCATAATCTTGTCTCCTTGAATCCTTTTCTTTTATTACACTGTGTCTTTTATTCTTTGTAACCCCTTGCATCTTAGTGAGTTTATTGCCTTGTATGTTTTTTTTTTTTTTTTTTTGTTAATTCTGATTGCTTTCCTGTATTTCAGTATTCAAATATATTCCATTAAATAGGACAGAGAATGTCTATTAATCCTTTTAGTGAATATCTCCTGGCATTGAATTAGTCACTTTATTTCAGGTGAAAATTTGTAAAGGAACATTGTGATAATGATAATGGTATTATTAGCCATAAGGAAATATTCAGCATTCATTGACTGAGCAGCCAGTGCTATCATCAGTTGAAATTTATAAAATCTTTCTCTTAAAATTTTTTTCAAGAAAATAGGTTTCTCAAGTTTAGTAACTGTTATCATTCTTTCCAGTATTGAGTGGGAGTTTCCTTCCTAACCTTTTGTTTGAAGAAGTAGGGAATGTCAATATCTTGATTATGATATCATTTTCTTTGAGTTACATGTGATATCCATTTTAGTTGTTGCAACTGTTGAAAGTCCCCAACTAAATTGGTTTTTGTTATGTGGTGAAGTACTTTGTGATTCTGTAGCACTAGTCCATGAGGTTTGAATAATAATGGTCCTCTGTAAGACCTACAGGCTTCATTCAGATCTGAGTATGTTTCATTGCACCATCTTTGTTTTCAAGGAAAGAAGACTGAAAGTTTTGTATTATTGTCAGTTTAAAATGAACATTGGTTTATGTGATGTGACTGAAATAAAATTTGTCATATGACAAATATGACTTTTACATTTTAAAGGCATTTTTACATTTGTATCAGAAAATGCATTTAAACTTTAATGTGGCAAATATAACTTTATTATGATGGGCCTACTCATGTATTTGGTTAGTAAAATATACATATATACATCATAAAAACAAAGCGAGATATTTATACATATATAAAAGGATTTATTATCAGAAGGATTTGATTCTAATAGTTCAGTAGATGTATGAAAGTTTTTGCAATGTTGTTGTTAGCAAACGTTTCTGACTTTTGTGTTTGTCTTGGTGAATGAATAAATTATTTGCAAGTGATAAGTCTATCAGTAAAAGGTAATATTAAACATGAGAAAGTGATAGTTGTATAAAACTTATCTGCAGTTTTCATTACCGGAGAAGCTCTCTTGGAAAGAAGAAAATGAAAAGAGAAAGACTCCAGTAGAGCAGTTTTCTTTTTACTAAGGAATCATGGGAATTTTTTTTTTCTTGTGATCACACTTATATCTAAAAATACCTTTAAACTGCAATGTGGCAAATGTGACTACTCTTTTTCTCATATAAATGTGAAACTGCATTTAAACATTAATATAGCAATTATGACTTTATATTTTAAAGGGTATTTTCATATATATATATATATATATATATATATATATATATATATATATATATATATATCTGAAAATGCCTGTAAACTATAATGTGGCAAATACACTTTAAAGGCATTTTCTTATATAAATGTGAACTTGCATTTAATCTTTAATGTGGCAAATATGACTTTACATTTTAAATGCCTTTTTCATGTTTATATCTAAAAATGCCTTTGAACTGTAATGTTATATTTGCCATACAACATAAATTTTATTTACATCATCTCATGTGGATTGAAACAAATCTTATTAATAGTGGATTGTTTTCTTTTAATATAAAGGGCCTCCAAGATTTGTAATATTTTTTTTTTTTTGCAATTAGAGTAGCAGTGAACTGTTGTATTCTTGACCAAAATCAGATGGAAATTAGAAGAGGTATCATGCCACATTTCTCTTGAGAAGATTGACTTATCATCTCTGTGAGTAAAGTGCAATGTGCAAACATATAACACAAATCCACAGCAGTTTCTTTTACATGTTTTCACCTGAAATAAAATGGCTCCTTCAACACCAGGAGAAATTCACAGAAAGGTTTGAAATATGATCTGCCTTCAGTCCTTAAAATCAAAGGAAGAGACTGCTACCTAAATATACCATATTTAAAATACATGCACACACAACGTCTACAATGTACATACTTTCCCTTTTGGAGTTCCTCTCTTGGGAGCTAAGTGCTTCTTGTTTCAGAATCACTGAAATAAACTTATGTCAAGGGAGGTAATAAACTGCAATATTTTTACTTGAACTTTTCACTTTTGAATTTAAAAAAAAAAAACAAACTTCATTTTGATTGTTGTATGATTTTTATTCTCACAGAACTAAATTATAAGAAAAAAAATCGAGATGAACATAGATCTACATTTATGAATCTACAAGGCTCTTCAGAAATAATTATAATAATTGATTAATTTATTTTTTATGGCTTATCAACCTTTGTGTGCTATTGAATTATTTTTTTTGTAAGTGAATATTGCATTAACAATTTTTTGGAGATAATGATTTTTCCAGATACAAGTCCTAATATTTAACCCATAGCTGGGGGGAGCAGATGGATTAATACCTTTTCCAAGGGTATTTGCACATAAGTGAATGTAACAAGCTTGACTGGAATTTGAACTCAACTCTCTGATTTCTCATTCCAAGCTAGCTATCCATTACACCACCTGCACATCCTAATTACAATAACAGACATTTCCTTTTAACGACAAAATATTAATAATTATATGGAGATAATTCAAAAGCTAAAGATAGGCAAAAAAAATATTTGTTAACAATCTTAAAGTTTCATCCTTATCAGGCATTGTGATTTTTTTTTGAACAGTTGGCAGACCCCACCAATTTAAGGACTTTTTTTACAGCTTAATTTCAACATAAAACAGGGATTAGTAATGATAATCAAAAAATAAAATTAAATTAAGAATCCTATTATAATTGTGCTTGTCCATCCATTTATTGGTTTGCACAACCGTTACACCCTGCTAATACCTCATAAATAAGGAACTATTGTTTTGATCTTGTAGAAAGAGGGGAAAAACACTACTTGGTTTCAGTGAGAATATGAAAGAAAGAAGGGAAGATAGAAGTGTTTAATGGCTGTTTCTGTGGAATGGAAAAAGTTGTCAATTTCAAACCTTTTCATTTGTATCCCCTTACTTCTTAAAATAATGACCAGCATTCATATTTAGCATTGTTATTGCAATATTTTATTAAAGTTGTTAAGTTCAAATATCTAATGATGTGATAGGGGATTTTCTACAGGTATTTTATTGTCAGAAAACTCACCATGAGCTTACTCAATCATTAACTTGAGAATCAAAATTCATCAGAAAATTCAAATAGGAAAACCATGGAATTTCCACATGTTAAAACTAGTAAGAATAATTATTTAAAAAGATGTGAAAATAAATAATAAAAACAATTGAGAATAATTTGTGTATCTGAAAATGCTCTCCAAGTTTGGTTTACACCCCTTGAACACACTCCAGTCGCAATCAAAGGGGCTGATTTAACAACATATCCATCCTTGATGGGTTATTTAATATCAAATGTAAGACATATATGACAAAGATCACAATGAATTAATAAATAGGTAGACACCGGTCCATTTTACATAAGAGTCAAAAAGTGATAAACAGGTCCACTTTACAGTAAAATCATAAAAGGTAGACATAGGTCCAGTTCACATTAAATTCAAAAAGGTAGATATAGGTTTGACTTACACTCAAGTCAAAAAAGGTAGACATGGTTCCAGTTTACAGCAGAGTCAAAAAAAAATAGATATAGGTTTACATTAAAATCAACATGGTTGACATAGAATCAGTTTATATTAAATTCAAAAAGGTAGATATAGGTTTGGTTTACACTAGAGTCAAAAAAAGGTAAGCATAGTTCCAGCAGAGTCATAAAATAGACATAGGTTCAGTTTACACTAAAAGATTGTTGTCAAAAAGCAGGTTGTCTTTCTTTTAAAGGATTTACATCTATTTCTTTTTGTTTACCATAAAACATGAAATGTTTGATCTTTCAAAGGGAGAAAAATCCTTACACATATAATGGCCCTAATTTGTCAGTAAAGCCTGCAATAATTCATGACTATAAAACAATACCTTTTCTTCTTGATTTTCAATGCAACTCACAATAAGATCATTAAAAATGCATTTACATTATAATATAATAGGATTGTTCTGTCAGTAATGTCTGTATTAATTCCTGGCCATAGACAATTCCATTTATGATTTTCAATGCAGTTCTAAAGTAAAAAATCATTAGCAATGCATTTGCATATAGATATAATAGCCCCATTTTATCAGTAACACTTTCATTAATTTTTGATCACTGCCCTTTTTTTAACACATAACATACAAGCTGAATGCTAAAACAAATTTTGCAAAATTCAGTTTAATATCCCCTGCTGTGGATATGTGCACTACTTACTTTGCCTGCTGTTGATGTAGATATATATTTTGAAGAAACACCAGCCTCTAGCATTTGTGTTATAAACTAAATAGAGTTTAGTGCTGTTTCCAAATCAGTGTAAATAGTAAGATACAACAGAATCTGTTTTCTGACGTATTCTTATTCTATTGTATGTTGGTGTTCGTTAATTTAGTCTGTACTGCAGAGTGTCTAATTGAAAATAAAATGGTGGTACACATGAGAAATGAATGTCTTTATAGTCATTTATTTCCAGGAAATGGTAATTTTCTATTTTTCCCCAAATGGGCCAGCATAGCCAGGCAACAATGCAGCAGTGAAAGTGTTAACAACAATAATAAAACTGTGATCATTTTTACATTTCACACAGCCTTAAATAATGTATATAAATGTGGCTGTCTGATATAAGTATCATTGTAAGAAAAAGGATTTAATTTTTAAAATTATAACAATCTTTAAAGCAGAGAATTCAAATAACTATATTTAGCAATAATATTTGTATATATAGTTAGTGTTATAATTTAGCATCTATAAATAAGCATTTTTAAAGTAATAAAATAGACATTCAGTAATTAATACAATCATTCTTGTATGAGTCCTGACAAGTGAGAAATTACGGAACTCCAAGTCAACTTCTGATAAGTATTGTGAACTTAAATTCTGATGCAATGATATATAATCATCACACAAAAGCCACAAATTAAATAGTGCTGCTGTCAATGCACGACTGTGAAAGTATTAACCTAATTTATTCCCCTCTTACCTCAAATACTTAGCTTTAGTTATTATTTGCAC
This sequence comes from Acanthosepion pharaonis, assembly GCA_903632075.3. NCBI lineage: Eukaryota > Metazoa > Mollusca > Cephalopoda > Sepiida > Sepiidae > Acanthosepion > Acanthosepion pharaonis. The sequence continues at coordinate 786,679 of CAHIKZ030005594.1, read as the reverse complement.
TAAGCAATAATGTGGTAGTGATCTAGTAAAGTCATTGGGCAGCAATAAAAAAAATGCTGAAACCTGCTTATGTAGACTGGGCTTAAGTTAATGTCATCTCTCAAATACAACTTGGATTACTGTTTCATTTCTCCTCCGTTTCCACCAGAATTTGTGTCAATATATAAGTAGTGACTGGAAATTTTGATGTGTTTCATAAATCCTACCTATGATATCACAGGTTATATAAAGTTTTAAATAAGGAAAAAAAAGGTAATTTCTATTAAATATTTTCTTACAATTTTTTTCGTCTTTATAAAACAGGAAAGAAAAAAAACTATTTAAGATATAAGGACTTTTATGTGCCTGGTGGGGTACTTAATAATTGTAATGTAGGGTCAGAATTTTTCTTAATATGCAATAAATGGTAGTATCTTAGTAAAATCATTCAAAAGGTCAAAAAGTGAAAAATTAGTAAGCATGGTGATCTTAATAAGTTAGTGGGGACAGAAAATTTCCTCAAAAGAAAATAAATGTCCCCCACTTTCATTAAGACCCAAAGAGTAGTTATTTAGTAAACTTAATTTGGCACTAGGTCATGACAGAGGGGTACTCAATGTGGATCAAACTCACAACAGCCACAATCATCTGCAAGACAAGTGTACTAAACATCACTCTAAGATCGGTAGCCATTATCTTGAATACAAGCAAACAAAACACCTGAGTGAAAGACTACCCCGTTTTGCATAAAGGCTAGACAGGGTACCATACCAATTGTACTTCACAAGACAGTGTGTTCCCAAACATTAAGAAATGGCTTCAAGGTAACACATCTTAATGTAATGATGATGAAAAGGCAAAAAAAAAAAAAAAAATAGTTACTGAATTTGATTTTAGGTTAACCCCTCTGTAACCAGTTTCGAAAAAAAACATTTCTTTATTGAAGTTTATACAAGGACACTGATCTTTTCCGCACCCTACCGTTAAAAAACAGTAGGATATTTTAAGGTCTGACTCCTTTTATTTTAGTCACGTCGTCTCTTCAAATTCGCCACCCATTTCCTACCTGCCTCTATGAAGACGTCCGTTTTAGTCAAAAAGAATCCAGAAAAAAGATCCGAAAAGGTATTTGGCAAGGGAAAGAAGCATGTCAAGTCAAATGACTGAGAAATAAAAAATTATAATTGAGAAACTAATTAATGTTTTTATCTAACCTATAATATCACTGTTAGGATTTATTTAATAAATGAGTTTATACTACATGCTGTCAAAAATGAAAGAATCTTTGTCAAGATGTCCAAATAATTCTAATTATTATATTAGCATGTAGCATTCATGGGGTGGGGGATCAGTTTAATACTTATTAATAATAGAAAACTGATCACCCATTTTATATCCATCAGAATCTTATATTAATACTTGTTTACTTAAGCCACAAAAAATATTTCTAATTATTAAATTAGTATGTAGTAATTATGGGGTAGGGGATCAGTTTATTACTTACTAATAATATAAAACTGAACCTCCCCCCACACTTTATTTTCATTAGAATCTTATATTAATACTTGGTTATGCTTAAAAATGACATCATTTTTAGATGAGTGTCTTTAACTATATTTTTCAATTATTATATTAATATGTAATTCTTTGGAGGGTGTGACTTTATTACTTACTATTAATAGAAAAGCAGATACCCCACTTTATATATGTTAGAATCTTATATTAATATTAGCCTATACATGGTGTAAAAAAAAGACAGTATATTTTGTTATGTCCTTAATCTTTTACATATGTTTTTGATTACATTTTTTCCAGTTCTTATTTGTTTGAATATTCTTGTATTAACTATTGTTCTCATCTTGGTTTAAATAAATGTTAATATAGACATGTTTCAACCTAGTACCATATGGTCATCATTAGGTGTTCATTGACTCAATGATCACCTGATGGTGACCAGAGTGTACATGGTTGAAATGTGTCTGTAATAAACCAAAATGAGAATGATAGTTCGAAATCATACAAAAACTGCCAGTTTTTTTTTCTATAGTTTATCTTATCAGCACTTTGTATTTTCAAAATAACATTCACAGTCTTACAGGATGTCATACAAAGTGTAACATTATTGTTTAAAAGACCAAAAAGAACATTTTGAACTATATCCTATATCAAGCCAATCAATGGATACCTGATGATGACCAGAGGGTACTTGCTTGAAACATTGCATCTATAATAACATCTATGAAAACAATAGTTCAAAATAATACAAGAATATTGACAATTACTAATCTCAGAAATGAAATACTAAATTATTAGAGCTGTACTCTGCTCTTTTATGGAGGCGGTCTTCTCACCTAACCATCTTTGTAAACATTAAGGAACAGTCTACTGTTATAAAAATAACATTGTCAATTCATGTTGCAAGTGCAAGGAGGGTAATTCTAGTACAGTTAAAAGTTACAGACAAAAAAAAAAAAAAAACTTCCAAAATACACTTACTGTATTATGCAAGAGGATACTGAAAAGTTCTTGACCCCACCCACTTTCCAAAATCTGACCAAATAACCAAGGAGAATTTGTTTCTGAATCACTTTTTGGTTGGGCCAAAAACTTTTATTGAATAAGGAATGTCTATTAATTATGTGTTATGCACTGAGTACTTTTGATCATCCAAGGTCATTTTCAAAGAAAGAAAGTAGAAGTTGAAGGTTATCCCATGTAATGTTTATGCTAATAGTTTCAAGATAAAAATGAACGTGGATTCACATGCTATGGTGGTGAATAGATTTCAGTGCCATGCCATGTAGCTGAAGTGATCCTTATGGTTCCAAGGCATTTTCAAATGTGTGATGAGATCAAAACAAATTTTATTGATGGTCATGTTCCACTGGCCATCTTTTGATTTCTATCTTCTTTCCTTGAAATTGACCAACAATGTCCAAAAGTACATGGAAAATTACAAACAATTTTGGCAAGTTCCTTTACAATTTCCACCTGACAAATGACTTATTTGACGCCAGGAGAAACTCAATGAAAAGCTTAACAGACTATTTGATAAAACATGTTAAAACAAAGGGTTGCTGCCTAAATATAATTTGTTTAAAATGTGTGTATGTCTATATTATGATTTACTCTGTTGTGATATCTTACTCTTCAGAAATCATAAATCCGTGCTAGAAAAGTCAGTATACTTTTTTTTTTTATTGATTTGTTTTTATGGTTTATCAACCTTTTGTGGGTTGTTTAAAGCCAAAACATTTTGGATGGTAAGAATAATTTGTTTGGATTTTTGTGAAAAATTGTTAATGAAATATGAGTGAATATTACATTAACAATTTTTTTCAAGATAATGTTTTTTTTCCCCGATGCAAGTCCTACTATTTAACCCATAGCTGGGGGAGGAGATTGATTCATATCTTTCTCAAGAGTATTTGCATGTAAGTGAATGTAATGAACTCAAATATTTTTTTGTAGATTAGCATTCTTTAGACCTTCCTCAAGCCACTTGCATTTATCTAAATAAAAAAAAATATTGATTTTTATCTATTTAGAAGGAGAGGCCTGTTTATAATATACAGTGCGAAATCAATCCCTGATTCTTTAAAGGGTTATCTGTACTTCATTTTTATTATCCCAAAATGTACTTTATTGAACTTTGACAGGGAAGTGAAGTTTGGTGATGGAGATGTGATATATTTTTTACAGTTTATCAACTTTTTATGGGTTATTTAAAGCTAGAGCATATTTCGGATTGTAAGAATTATTTTTTCTTTTAGTGAGTGACTATTACATTAACAATATTTTGAGAATAACAATGGTCTTTTTAGATATAAAAGCCTTACTATTTAACCCATAACTGGGGGGAGGAGATGGATTCATACCTTTCCCAAGGATATTTGCATATGAATGAAGGAGACTGGAATTTGAACTTTGACTCCTGTCTGAATTGGTAGAGCAGTATCTATTGTGATTGTGGAGGTCTGCAGTAACTGTACCTAATGAAAAGTAGTTGTTTGATGTTGTCTTGGTGCAGGTTTTTTTTTTTTTTTTTGCTAAGTGCACTTTTCTGCAGCTTCCTTTCTCTTCTTTTTAAACTTTTGCACAGTTCTGGTCTTCAGCAAGATCAATTGCATGCAATATACTTGAACCTCTTGACAACACATATTATATAGGATGCACTCTTAGTTTAGAGTTGTCAAAGTGGGTATTTGCAGTTGACTCGCAGATAGGTCACACTATAATCTGGGCAGTTACCTGGCCCTTTTTTTAACATAAATATAACTAATATTTGTTAAATACTCACCTTTATTTCAAAACTTTGCTTACATATATTAAAACATAAGAAAAGTGATGGATTGTAATTGTGTGGTATTTACTTATTGAGTGGGGGGCTGCTCTGTTTAGACAAAAATTTAGATACTAGTAATTGCTTCAGTCCTAAAATCACTTGAAAATGATAGTCTTTCGTTGTAAATCAGATAAATGGTAAATATGAGCAGTGCAGATTAAGTGCTTTTATTGCATGTGTGATGCTGCACTGTTGGAAGAGGGGATTGCATAAAATCGAAATGTCAGGAAAAATTAATTTTCTCCCTTGCTATTGCTTATGCTCAAGTCCAGGGTACTCACCTAGACTACTGATATGCCACAGTCTAATTCACAGTCTCTATGATGTTGAGTGGGTAGGTCTATTGTTAAATTGACTTGAAAATGATAGTCTTTTATTGTAAATCAGATAATAAATGGTAAATATGAGCAGTGCAGATCAAGGGCTTTTATTCGATGTGTGATGATACACTGTTGGAAGAGATGATTGTGTAAAATCAAAATGTCAGGAAAAATTAATTTTCTCCCTTGCTTGAGCCTGGACTACTAATATGCTACTATCTACTCCAAATTCTCTATAATGTCGAGTAGAGAAATTGCACCCTTGATTTTTATCAAAATTTTGGTGGGAAAAAAAAAAAAAAAGAAGAAAAAATACAACCTATCCTCAAGTATATAGAGTATATGCTATAAACAACAAATTCCGAAGCCCTACCCCCGAAACAATAATTTCTTTTATATCTTAGTGTCAGTTTCACTTGAATTCCTGTAAATATAGACAATGTTTAAGCTTTCCTTATTATTGCCTATTACATTACCACTACTCCATCCCTTATACATTGTCATTTTCTGAAGCAACAAATATTTTTAGCAATAAGAAGAAAAAAGTATCATGATTAAATGGTGTATTTTCTTATTCATGGCCTAATTTCTTTTTTTAAAACAAATGTAAACATTACTGATATAAGAAGACTATTATATGTACAATGTAAAGTCATTATAAATGATTTTACTATAGAAATACATTGCAAATCAGGAAGAAAGGAATTATCAATGGTCAGGAATTAATGTAAGCATTACTAACAGAATAGGGCTTTTAGGTTTATATAATTAATGTTAAAATATAAAACTAATAATATTAGTAATATAATAATGAAAAGTGTCTTTTCTAAATGTTTTTTTATTTTTTTTTTGTTTATAACTTGTACCATGCTAATGCAAACAGTGTATATAAAGTGAAACTAACCCAGATTTGAACATTGGCAAGTGATATATTGACTAAGCTAACTTTTTACTTGAACAGCACACTAAGTAAGTTGTTTACCATAATGAGTGATTATAATTTTGATTTGGAAGGTGCTACTCTAATTAAAAGAGAAAAAATTCACTAAGACAAAAATGTATAGAAAGTGCTTTAATCACTAGATCATCCGCAATAAATTTGCATCCAGGTTCTTATAACATTTCACTTTTCTTGGCAGATCTTCTATTATCTCAATGTGGGATATTTAATAACAAAAGCGCTAAAAACAAACAAAAAAACAAACTAAATTTGGATAGACTATATACCCAAAACATAAAAAAAAAAAATTAAATTTCTCAGTGTCCCTTCTCCTTCATGCACATATGTAGTTGCATCAACATAAAAAAAAAATCACTTTAGTCCAATGAAGTCCTAAAGTATGAAATTCATCACAAAAACTTTTTCCACTTTGTCATAGATTTCCCTAAAATACTAAGTTAGACAGAACACAGATACGACATTCATTCTAGAAAGAAGTACACAGATATGCCAAACCTGCATTTATCAACAATACCCACCCACCATGGTAGGATGGGCCAAGAGCAAAAATTGCCTAATCCCTGCAGCTGCTGTTACACATCCATCTTCTGATACACATTCTGATCTTGCTGCCCCTTTAGTGCAATGGGAGAGTTAATGAAAAAGGATGGGAATCTCTAGGCCTAGGCTTCTCTCATTACTTTGCTGAAATTGCCTAAAAGAAGAAAAACAGTACTGATGGGAATGCTGCAGAGGAGAACAGATACAGCACTCTGATCCCAAACAGAAATGCTCATTAAGATATATAAATAATCCTGTACATTTTTACAGGTACTATGGTGTGGTTGTGAACACATGGCTGAGCAATTGGAATGTTAGCATTCCAACCATGAAACCCAGGTTCTAATCTCTGCATGGTTAATTTGTCAAAGAGGTGACTTCTTGATAATATTGGATTGGGAAGATGATCACAGTGTGCAGCACCACTGAAAAATGCCAGCCCTTGTGAGTGAGTGAAATTGGATAGACAAAACCTTTTGAAATTTCTCTTTTGATGGTTGAGCTGGCATGAAGTCACATGTCATCGTGATTGAG
>CAHIKZ030005594.1:767500-775000 GCA_903632075.3 Acanthosepion pharaonis | reverse complement strand
CCTCAATCCAAGCCGCTATCCATTATTCCACTATTCGACATTTGAGGATCAAGCAGCTCAGTTCCTAGGAACTGACAGCTAGACATATAGCTTTGTGCAGAACCAACCACACTTTTTGAAGGGCTGAATGCAGAAACCTGGTGCACTACATGCTACAATGTCCTGAAACAACCCTTCACAGTTTTTGGATTTAATCGAATTCAAACTCGGCTATCCGATTCCTCAATCTGAGCTGCTATCCACTACTCCACCGTGCCTATATATATATATATATATATATATATATATATATATATATATATATATATATATATATATTTGCTATTAGCCTCTTTAAAGGGATGATTAATCAATGTAGTTTGGATATTAAAATTCCAAAAAGCTCTTTCCAGACATCTTTTATCTTTTTTAAAATTCTCTAAACCCTTGATAAAAATAAATTGCAATATTAAATCTGCATACATCCACCCCGATTCCTATGTTGACAAATATGTAAGATTTCCTATTGCAACATTTTGAAAACCTATACTATGTGCATATATATATATATATATATATATATATATATATATAACAGTCAGGATAATATCATGGACCTTGCTATATATAATGCACCATTGACCAGCATATGTAAATAATCAAGCCAACACATAGCCTGAAGATTATGTCCAAGCATAAAACAGTGCCCACTTATATATGTGTGTGTGTGTGTTTGAGGGGGCGGGGGGAATGATATGTACAGTATATAAATTTTTATATACCATACCAATGTTAGAAAAATTAATGACAGTTTCTTTTGTGATGAAATAATACTTTATACACACCTCTCTAGTAGATCCTGGGAGTTCAAGGTAAATCAGATAATATTTTAACAAGTTTAGAACATTGATCAATAAAGTGAAATTGTGATTTTTTTTTTTTTGTAATGTTCACCCAATACAAGACCCAAGAGCCACTCAAGATAGAATGGAGTCGTATTCGTGTAAGAAAGGAGGGATAACAGGAAAGATAGACAGCGCATCTATTGAAGAGGTCACAAAGAGAGATTAGGAGTATAGAGTTGAAGTAGACTTTAAAAGGGACTGGAAACCCAATCCTAAACAGTAAACAAGGGATGAATGTTTACTCCTGTTCAAAAGACTTTACCAGGCCATAGGCAAACCTATCTACTCCAATTGGAAGAATTAGTGATTGATCAGTTCGATAAGGAATGGCTTGAAACGGCTAACAAGTATTTTAAAATGAAAGTTTGGCCTAAAATAGTGGATAAAAATAAATATGCACCAGCTAAAATAATTGCATGTGTATTTGTCTTGCGATGTCAACTAGAAGTTTTTACCAAAAATACTTATTCAAATGTCTTGATGAAAAGACACAAGATAAAATAGTCTGTCAATTCTACACTGAACCCATTAGACATATTTTCTTGGTAAATTTTACACTTCTAGCGAGGAGTTGGCATACAAATTCATTTTTAAATAGGAAATAGTAGAATATTTTGCAAGGAATTTATTGCAGAAAAATGTGAAATTGATTCCTGAGCATATACTACATTTGTCCCATAATTGTTGTACATTTAGTATATGAAATGTCTATGCAAGTATAGCAACTATTCTGGGACAGTGATAGTAAAATAGTACTACCTCTGTCTCATAATAGATGTACATTTCATGTATGAAATAAGTATGCAAATGTAACAAATATTTTGGGACAGTGAGAGTAAAATTTTACTACCTCTGTCCCATAATAGATGTATATTTAATCTATGAAATGGGTATGCAAATGTAACAAATATTTTGGGACAGTAATAAAAAAATACTACTGCTATCCCATAATAGTTCTTACATTAACATTTAGAAGTAATTTTTGTCATTCCTGTTGATTCACCAAAAATAAAAAAAGTGATAGTGTTACTTTTTGAGTGATCTTTTAGAGTCACAAGACAATAATTATATACAAGTAAAAGTACCTAAAACCAATTGGTTATTTTATTTTTAAAAAGATTTCCATATATATATATATATATATATATATATATATATATATATATATATATATATATATATATATATATATAGCCCCGTCTAAAAGCATTGGAATGGCAAGGCCAATTCCTTTGTTTTTGTTGTTCACTGAAGACATTTGAGTTTAAGATCACAAGATGAATATGAGACAAAAGTAAGATCAAAATTTAAGAATGAAATAGTTTGGTGACATCAATGGGTTGCAGGCTTGATGTAGTGATTGCAAACAAGGGTTATGCAACCAAATAGTAAATGTTATTTACTTTAAGACTATTTATTCCTTTACTTTTGTTCACCTAAAAATGGGTGTAATCTGATACAAATGGGGGTATGTCCTAAGATGTTAAATGTAAACACAAGGAAATGAAAGCTGAAATTCAGAACTCTTCTCATATTCGTCTTGTAATATTAAACCCAAATATCATCAGTGAGCAACAAAAACAAAGGAATTGGCTTTGCTGTTCCAATACTTTTGGAGGGGGGGGACTACATTATTTTTATATATACACACACACACACACAGAGTAGATTCTTTTAACTGACATTATTTCTTTATTACTATAAATGTTACTTTTAGTGGGCACATGTATTTGAATTACTATATGTTTTTTTTTTTATTTTCTTAAACACTGAATTTAATGATTGGCCGAGACTGAAAAGTGTGCCTCTGACAGGAATCAAACATGTATCCCCTTTTCTCAATCTAGGCTGGTTGTTATTTATTTCACTATTTAAGAAATAAAAAAAAAAAATGGGATATCAATTCAAATATGTGTACCCACTAAAAATAATGTTTGTACCAATATATATATATATATATTACATGAATCATTCATACAAAAAACATGTAATATAAATTGAACATATTTGATATATATATATAAAATGGAGATCAATGTGTTTTAGTGGACTCAGCAATTTTCAATCTGCTTGTCTGAATCATCTTCAAGAAGTGAGAGCAAGATCTAAAAGGTCAGCCAATCTAAAAGTGATTTCATCTCACAATCCTCACATTTGCTCCATATGTGGCCTCCTTTGTAAATCACTAGCGGTTCTTAAATGCCACTTAAGATTATCGAGATCCTCATATGCGAAACCGACAGGAGAGTCCATTATATATATATATATATATATATATATATATATATATATATATATATATATATATAAAAGCAAAATATTACTTCTTGTCATAAATGTTCTGAGAATGATGTGAATATACATCAGGATGATCATGGCTTAGGTTTGTGAACAAACATTTAGAAAGGCATAAGAGATACATTGCAAGACTGCTGACGGCTGAAGAGGCCTATATCAAATGGGCAACTTCTTCCATAACAGCTGTAGATGAACGAAAGGTAACTCCAGTTTAAGAGCATTATTTTCTTCTCACTCACTGGTCCTTTCTCCTCTTTTCACCTGTCTAAATGCCTGCTTTGACAACAAGCCTCCATAATAGGTAATTGGGGGGGTGAGGCAAATTGTATTAACCTGGGGACCTTTGAAAGCCTAAATCCAGCCCTGAATAAAAATGATTAAAAAAAAAAAAATTTTAAATCAAAAATCAGCATTCCCTACCATGTGTTCCAAGAAATAGGACTCATGATAGACCATTCCAAAACAGAAACTATGATCTAGAAATTGGAATGAAAGCAATGATAGCACTCACCCTGAATCCATCTTAAAAATCCAGAATGTGGAATTAGAAAATACTAAACACTTCAAATACATCTGTGTATGGATCAGTTATAACAAATTTAGTATAGTAAATGGAACATAGAATAGGCTGTGCTAGGGTGGGGATTGTCTCACCCAAAACCTGTGGAAAATAGTAATGGGGAGGTTCAGATCATGAGTCTGTGGTCATAATTCCAAGGGCTATAACAGCAGTAGATGAACGAAAGGTAACTCCAGTTTAAAAGTACTGTTTTCTTCTCATTCCCTGGTCCTTTCTCCTCTTTTTATTCATCTGAATCTCAGACCCACATGTCCAACATCAGAACTAACTATATTGACCCACAAAGTCATATATAAATCTGGTGAAGACCTAAATGCTGAATAATTTTAAACCTCATCATGAGTACAAGGAAATGAGAGCCCAAATCTATTTCCTTGACTATGCTCAGTGCATATACAAGCACAGATGTGAAAAGATGGGCATAGACCATTTCAGCATTACAGACCACATCCCAAATGAATCTACTAATAGAAATCAGTGTTTCTTTGATTTGTTTTGTTATGGTTTATCAACCACTTTTCAGAAAATATTTTTAGATTGCAAGAATTTTTTTTGAGATAATCATGATTTTAATATTCTACTAATTAACCCATAGATGGAGGCAGAAGAGGTGGATTCATACCTTTTGCAAGGGTATTTATGTGTAAGTGAATATAATGAACGTGACTGGAATTGGAACACAGCTCTTCGATTTCCAATTTGGAGCCATTATCCATTACACCACCCACACATCCAAGCTTACAGCACCTGGAATTCCTAAGCAGTCACCCACCTAGATACTGACCAGGTTCAACATTGCTTAACTTTGGTGATCATATGAGAACCAGTGTTTCAGCGTGACATGGCCGTAGGCTGTAAGGCACCAGCATTCATGTTTTCCCTCCTGAGGCCAGTGTACTGATGATGATATAGGTATTAGTAGTTGGGATAACAATGACTTTGAATAAAAAAACAAAAAACAAATTAACATCCTCTACCAAATGTTCTAAGAATTAGAACTCAAGATAAAACTTTCCAAGACAAAACTATCATATGGAATTGGAATGAAAGGAATGATGACATATATTACTTATTCTTAATAAGTAAAGTGTCCTCTTTATTAATTTTGTACCAATCTCTTTCAGAAATTAAATTGAAACATTATATACTCCTCATCTTGAACATGAAAAAGGAAGAGATGCATTTACTTATTTTGTATGAGTTCAATGTTTGGTCATAATGCTTTTCAAACTGCTGCCAATATTAACAGAGCATGGGGTGGATGATCCACCTGTGATCGGACAGTATGGCATTTGTTTCTGAAGTTCTGCAGTTTGGATATAATTTTTGAGGATCAAGTTGTACATCCATCTGCAAGTGACAATCAACATCTGAAACACTAATCAAGCAAAACCCATGAAAAAGTGTCAGAGAAATGTCTCAGATAATGGGTGTCAGCATTTCAACAATATCGGAGCATCTCAAGACAATTGGCAAGGCGAAGAAACTGGATAAATGGATTCCACACAAACTCAGTAAAGATCAAAGTATTTGATGTTTTGAAGTGTTTTCGATGCTGCATCTGCGAAATTTGACTGACACATTTGATCGAATAGTGATTTGTGATTAGCAGTAGATCCTTAATGATAATCGTAAGTGATCAGTTCAATGGATTGATCATGATGAAGCACCCAAACACTTTCCAAAACCGAAATTGTACCAACAGAAGATTATGGTGCCTGTCTGGTGGTCCATTCATTACAGCTTTCTGGTTATTGAACCAGAAAATCACTGCCAAAATTTACTGCCAGCAAGTGGATGAAGTGCACTTTCAGTTAAGCAAAATGCAACTGGCAATGATTAATCAATGAGTTCCAATTCTGCTTCATGACAATGCTCAGCCCCATGTTGCCAGGATGACACTGCATGTTAGAGGGTTACTGAATGAGGTGTGTGATATGAATGTAAGAGAAAGTCAAAGGCAGTGAGGATAAGGAGGATAGATAGTCATTGATTCTTGATTTGAAGATAAGCTTATAGTGTTCAGGGATGCATCCACACAGGAGTTTTTCTATAAAGTAGCATTTTTCAGGGAAAAACGGAGTGAAACCTTCTTCCTTACAAATGGAATATAGAGAAAATGTGGGTTCATTTGACTCTGTGGATGTAACATGGCAAATCCTAGCTGTAAAGGCTTGAATTAGTGGAATGAAAGACTCATCTGAACATTTGCCATAGAAATAGTGATGGTATGCTTTGCGTTTATGGGAAAAGAGGTTGTAGAGTGGAAAAATAAGTCGTGTACAGGATTGTGTAAACGATCTTGGATTTTATTTGCAGTTCCAGCCCAGATGTCTAATCTGATTCTTTCGTTTGACTGTTGTAAAGGTAAATCATGTCTTTAATATTGATAAATTATGAATCTATCCCTGAATAAGATCTAAATATTTTATTTCAGACACTGTTTTTTATTATTTACATTCATTGTTCTCATCTTTGTTGTTACTCAGTTATTGCTCAACCTATTTCCAATGAGTGGCTTAAAATGTTGGCTTGTGAATTTGGTGACATGGTAATTGTGAGTTCAATCCCTGGGTTGGGCAGTGTGTAATCAGTGGAAACAGGGTGAGCAATAAGAACTAAGCAAGATATCCCATGGCCAGTTGAACAAGAACAGTCTATTCCCATCGATTAAATAAAGGGTTCAGTTCAGAATTCCCTGTAGGTTACCTGGTTTAATATACATGTGATGAAGTCTGGAGGGCACAACAGCTGAGATGTGATAACAACAACAAAGATGAGGACAATAGTCTGAATGTAAATAATGAGATGCAGACAGAAACAATCTTTATTTTTGAAATTAAATTTTGGATACTAAAGTTTCATGATGCCCAATAAATGCTTATGAGAATGTAAAGGACCAACTCTACCAAACATGATAGTCTCCAAGGTACCAATAAGAGACTTCACAAAGTAATTATCTACTTTGAGTGGCCCTTAGGCCTTGTATTGGGTGAACATTAGTTAAAAAAAAAAGAAGCTAAATAGGAAGCCTCGCTATGTCCCTTGAACAAACTAACATTCAATGCAAAAATCTCAAATCAAAAAGTTCCAGAACAATTGATAATAGGAAAAAGCCAAAGAACTTCAAATGCATGCAGATGTCTGCTATACAAGACAAAGCTTTTTAACAAGAACACTAAAAACAGCTGACAAAGCCAGTATCCTCTTGAACAGCCAGAACATCTTGGCATGTGAGAAAGAACATTTCAGAACATTCTTAAACAGGAATTCCTCTACTACTGAAGACTGTTTTATCTTAAACATAATGAAACATGGACAACTCTTTGGACATTAATTCTTGCAACATCTTGGTTTAATCTGCAAAGCCATCAACAGAATAAAATCAAAGAAACGAACCTCACTGGACAAGATTGTTCTGGTAAGCATTCAAAAAGAAAGCTTTTCACTCTCATCAGTCAATTATTGCAAACCCACAGTACAAAGAGATCTAAAAAAAAATGTCATAATCATTACCTTTTTTAAGAAAGGATATTGTAGCATCTGTAGAATCTGCATTGTGTCATGTTAGAGTCCTGCTTGGTTCCTTCCAACTTGTTATAGAAAAGATCCTGTCTGAGTCACTATGCAGATTTTAACAACACAGAAAATGCCTATAGCAATGTGCCAAGAAATGCTATTTGGATAGTTCTAGCAACATCTCAGAAGTTTTTTCCAAAACATCATAGAACTAAAAGA
>CAHIKZ030005594.1:717500-757500 GCA_903632075.3 Acanthosepion pharaonis | reverse complement strand
TGTGTAGTTAAGAAATTAGACCAGGCATGGGCAACCTTTTACAAATTGTATGCCACAGGAAATATATTTCATAGTAAGGCAGTCCACAAAAATAAAAAAAAAAATTCAAGGTAATTTTTCATTGCAGTTATCTCAGCCATTTTAACTACAGAAGGCCATATATGTAAGCATCTTTATTAGAAATGGAGGGGGAAAAAAATCTTTTTTTTTCTATGAATAAAACATTGAAGTCTTCATACAATAATACCATTGGTAACTGTTTGTTTAACATGCTCTGCTATGTGTGATTTGTTTTTAATTTATTCATTTGACTCTACGAAAAATATTTTTTTTTTTAAAAGAAATATATATTTATCTTCTCAAGCAAATAAATTATTATGAACATTTCCTGCTATTAAAGCAAAAAATGTTTACACATATGATCTGCCTTAGAGAAAATCTGCAATGTTTTAAAATGTTAAAAAAGTTACTTTCAAGGGAAGGTTACAAAATTCAAGAAATTGTTTATGTGTGTGGCTATCTATGAGAGAATGTGAGTGAACAAGTGAGAACAAGACAAACAAAATTTAAATAAACAATATTTACCTCATGAAATTAGGCATGCCATTCAAAGAGCCAATTGTGCTGCAGTTTTCCCATGACCGGATTAGACCATCAGTTGTGTAATAAGTGAATACAGTAAATTCTCTCGGAGATAATACAAAAATTGGCCTGAGTACGTAGGAAGGGTGAGCCCACTGGGAAATGTGAAAAATGACTAGAACCAATAGTCTATGCACAAACCTGAATCTTTTTCTCAATAAAAGTTTTCTGCAATTCAGAGTTTCAAATGAATCTAGGCTTTAAAAGATGAGATCTACTGTAGACAGGAAAATGTGTCAAATAATGGATGCCTCTGTTCCAATGCATAGTGTAATTCCTCTTAAGTGGCCTGCATTTCAATCAGTCCTTATCAATAAGGATCATTGATAAGTTTAAAATATCAAACAATAAAAACAAGGTAAAACAGTTTAAAAGCTAACTTTATCTGTCATCTCACATGAAAAAAAAAAAACAAACCTTGAGAAATTAACTTCAACAAGTAAAGAAAGTCCTTCTGTTTGCAAAGAGATGGTTGATGCCTATAAATAAAAGGAGATTCCAAAGGGTAGATTGAAAAGTTATCCACTTAAGGAGAATTACACCAACATTTAAGACCTTTTCTTTTTGACACCTTATCTTAACATGTCATCACAACTTTATTTTATACTTAATGTCCTTTTCACTTATTTAAATTGTCTATTAAATTAAAAATTTGCATTTATGTACATTTTTTCTTTATGTTTTTTGTTATAATTTGGCAGAGTTGACAATCCTAGTATGACTTGCCTCCTAATTCCAAACAGAAAATTCATTAAAAAAAAAAATGCTATAAATGAACATAAACTAAAAATAATCTTAATGCAAAAATATTTATTATACATGGATTTACTTGGATTAATATAATCTATGGTTATTTTGGTCATTGTATACTTAGCCCTTTATTTCTCATAGGGTTGCTAGATGTCCTTTATTGGGAAGGGCAGTTCATTCTTTAGCTCTATCCTTTTCAATATTTTGTATCTATAGGAATTAAATTAAAAATTATTAATTATATGTATTGTTTTCTTTATCTATTTTATTACAAATTCACAGAGTTGGTAACCTTAGCTGTAACTGATTTTGATTGATTTGTTTTTTATGACTTATCAACCTTTTGCAGGTTATTTATAGCCAGAAAATAATTTTACATCGTAAGAATTTTTTTTGAGATAATAATGATTTACTGATATAAGTCCTTTGGATAGACGGAGCTCAACAGCCCAGAAAAATTCTGATTTTAGACCTCCACTGCTTTGTAGTTATATCCAAAATATGGAAAAGGCTATGGAAGTAAATCCAGATAGAAAACCCAGAGTGGAGCCATGAAGGCAGTTGGCTGTCAACCTGGACAACTTTCCAGCAACTCCTGCAGCCAAGATATCCCCAAATGTAATACCCCGTATTCCTTTGGATCTTGTCGGTGTGGCTGAAAGAGGGGCCATGTAGTCTGGGTGGTGTATGGCCTCCATCTACTATTGCCAGTCTAGGAGAAGGAAAACTCCGAACTCAAACCACTTGCTGCCTTATAGGTCTTGCCTCTTTAACTTCTATTGAGGGACAAGGTAACTTGAAAAGGTGAGTCCATACTTTTCTCATGGTTATGTACGTGAATGGAACAAACCTGACTGGAATTGGAACTTGGATGTCAGAAGTTCAATTTCAGACTTATCTATTACACCAACTGCACAAATTCGGTGGAAATTTTTTTTAATCATTTCACATGTAAATTTTTGAAGATCAAAGTTGGCTGGAAAGCATGGTGCTGGAAGAGAGTTCCACAAGCAAGAAGTGTGAGAAAAAAAAAGCATAGAACTTATGATTACATCTAGCCAATTAAATGGCAAATTGATGGGACATTGTTGCTAATCTAGTACTGTGCTTAGATTTATAAATTTAGAACCATAGAGTTCATCTGAACAATTACCATAACATTATTTATATGTTTGTTTTTTTTTTAATCAAATTTACCCCAAGCAAGGCAATATAGCCACTAAGACACAAGGGGTTACTGAGTGTGAAAGAATAAGAAAACAGGGAGACATTATTAATCAGCGAGAAAACAATGGAAGGGTAATCAAGAAGACAGACAATAATGATTGACATTGCATTGAAATTTTTGAAGATCAAAGCATGGAGCCGGAAGAGAGTTCTGCAAGCAAGAAGTGTGAGAAAAGAAACTGTTAGCTTAGAACTTATGGTTACATCTAGCCAATTAAGTGGCAAATTGATAATACTTTGTTGCCAATCTTGTTCTGTGCTTAAATTCCTAAAATTTAGGTGTCATAGTGGAGATTTCATCTAAACAATTACCAAAAAGTATTTATAGAAAAAGCACAAGGAAGCTACAATACAGTGGTGGGAAAGTGACTGAAGCTGAGATGCCAGGTCAGGACCAATAACTTTGCTGATCCTTCTCTGGATTTTATCAAGAATCTGTAAATATATAGCAGAAGCACCGGAACATATGTGGCAGCAATTGATTCGATTCTGTGGCAGTATCATAGTGTGTTCTATATATAAAAGTCTAAACAGGTGGAACTAAAGAATGAAGCTACTCTATCAAGGCTGGAAAGTGAAGCTTGAACAATTCAACAACACTACTCCATTTTTGGTTGGGCTTATGGCTATATTACATTGATCACCAAAATTAAGCAACATCGAACCAGTTTAGTACCAAAATCGTTAACTGCTTGAGAATACCAACTGCTGTAAGCTTGGATGTGCAACAGCTTGGAATTGGAAATTGGTGAGAGCTGAGTTCCAATTCTAGTCAGGTTCATTATATTTACTTATGTACAAATATCCTTGGGAAAGGTATGAATTCACTTCTCCCTCCAACTATGGATTAATTAATAGGACTTGTATCAACAAATTGTTATTATCTAAAAAAATTCTTACAATCTAAAAATATTTTCTGGCTTTAAATAACCCGCAAAAGATTCATAAGCTGTAAAAAAAAAAACACTCATTTTTGGTCTAACCTTACTAAAGGTGAAAAAAAAAAAATCTAGGTCTTATACGGCATGAAATATTGTAAGTTACAGTGATGGTATACAAGGTAAACATTTGTGTATATCAGTCAATGTGATGGAACTCTTAAAAGTTACAATGAGAATTAGGTTACCAGGGGAGGAAAAAAGCAGTTAAGGAGTGGATTACTGAGTTTCTCTTTACCCGATCTCTGTAAACTGATTAATCCAGTAATGTGCCAGAAAGATTAAGTGACACACCTGGATAATCAGCATGACAAGGTGCCCAACAAAGAGGACAATAAAATATCTATTTTGTAAAAAAAAAAAGTAGATTTTTGAAAAATTATTTTATTCACTGAATGTTCTGATACATCTTCAGAGGGAGCAAAAAGCTTGGTAAATAATTTCACAACAGTTATACTATGGATTCACAGGTGGTTTTAAGAGTACAAGACTAACTGCAGGTAAAAAGGGCTTTTGCTCTTGTTCAAAATGAAAGTTATTTTTTTTGTTTTTTTTCTCTGAACTCCTGGACTGAGTCTCAAGATGATTTCTCCATTTGATACAAAGAGGAATATAACTTTCTGGCCTTTATTAATATTGACTTAAAAACTGACTAAGTGAAAAGGTTGTCTGATCTTCAAATTCAAATCCTCAAATTAAATTAATGGCTAGTTGCTTATGGAATCTATGGAGGAATTTATACTTATCAAATCGATAGAGGAATTTATTTATACTGAGACAATTATATTATCTGAAAATATTTCTGTAGACAGTTAAAGAAAAAAAGGAAAAGAAAGATGTACAGTTATAATGAAATTGTTTCATTTGTTAAATAATCTATTTAGTTAAGCACCAAATTTTGACTCTAGAAGTAGCACTACAGTTACTGGAGCAGAAAATGGAATCAGAAAACCAAGTTCAAATTCCACTGTATTCATTTTATGCTAATGCACTTAGTAAAGGTGTGAAGTCATCACTTCTTCTCTAGCCTTGACTGGCAACCTGTCTAGGAAAAGAATAATTCTGAATTCAAAAACAGTGGAGAAGAGAATGTGAAACAACTATTATCTTTCCCAAGAACACTCATAACAATTCACAATTTACAGATATTAAAAGAAAAAATAAAAAGAAGTTGTGGAGACTGATGATCCTCTATGGACATGGTTAAAAAAATGGCTATACCAAATACAGAATACTATAACACCAGAAGGAGAGATTCCCAAGCAGTTTTCAATGATTCAAACCAGAGAATGAATTATTGAAAGACAAAGAAAAAATGGTTTCAACATTATGAAATTGGAAGCCATTATCTGAGTCATTACTCTAAACCAATCCAATATGGAAAACTACCCAATGGCAATTTCAAAAGAGAATTGAGGATCAATATTTAACAAGTGGAAAAAGTGTAATGTGTAAGAGAGAGAATCCTATATATATTGGTTTATAAATTTTTAGAGCTGGAAAAATGAGATTGGCTGACGAAAGTTGACAATTTTATAATGAAAGATGACAAGAAAAAAAAATGTTGATTAAAAAAAAAAATGATGATAGACACTGAGTTGGTAAATGGAGGTTTGTAAGATATTTTAGATGCAGACAAAAATAATTCAGATATTAAAAATTATAAAAACAGAACAGATGGCACAAAAGCAGACAACCTGATAAGCTGAACCCAAAGTCTACAGTTCAATTTACCTTTACAGCATGTAACTAGAAGGGAAAATAATGATATAATCAAGATGTTGACTTTTCCCAACACCTTAAAGAAAAGGTTTGGAAGGAAATTCCCATCAATATACGATACACACTTTGGCGATTATGCCTTTTTTGATTCATGGCTGACTATGCAGAAGATATTCCCACAGTAAGTTGCCGTTTCTTTATGCAGTTGCCAACCAAGGCTATAGGACCCAGTTTGTCCTATTCAACCCAGAACTGGTGGGGTGGGGAGATAGATTCATACCTTTCCCAAGGTTATTTGCGCATAAGTGAATGTAATGAACTTAGCTGGAATTCAAACTTGGCTCACCAATTTCCAATACTGAGCCATTTTTCCATTACACAATGCATATCCATTTTCCTGG
This sequence comes from Acanthosepion pharaonis, assembly GCA_903632075.3. NCBI lineage: Eukaryota > Metazoa > Mollusca > Cephalopoda > Sepiida > Sepiidae > Acanthosepion > Acanthosepion pharaonis. Next base: position 751,820 of record CAHIKZ030005594.1, on the reverse strand, counting down.
TTGCCAGTTCATAATGACTTATGAAAGCCAAAAGTACTTAGAAATTGAACAGTTTATATTTAAATATGTATTGGAAATCAGAGAAAAGGGTTTGAAATATAGAAAAACAAACCTTAACTTTTGTCGATCTTTAAGCAAACTTTATAAATGTATAATATTAGTTATAAAATGAACAGATGATTTGAGGATAGATTTGTGAAAAAGGAAAAAAAAAATCTAGTTACCTGAAAAATTTACTCTGTAAAGTTGAATTTTTGTTTCCTAGAGGCATCCATAGATATCATTTACAGAAGTTGACATTCATGAGTTTGTGTAACATTGGATGGCGTACAACCAAAATGTTTGTATAAGGTGTGACAGTTAAATTTTAATCAAATTTCAAGTCAATGAGAGGCTTTAACATGAAGGGCAGAATCTTGTAAAAGATTTTTAAATTAGTGACACAGAGTGGAAAAAAAAAGACAAAAATTATTTGAAGCAAAAATAAAGCCAATCAGTATTAGTTAATGATTGACTGGTAAGTACATTTTTCAGAATTAGAATGGGAAAATCAAAGCAAAGAAAAATATTCAAAATGAATCAGAGCAAAATAAAACGGATGTATTGCATATTTACATTACAAAAATTTCACAAAAAATAATGGCAAAATGATTATTTTCTTTGAGCATGCTTCAAAACAAAAGATGTGTTTTTTATTATTTGATGTACACCATAGGCCAAAACTTTCGGGTGATCTGGATTTCCAAAAAATTGCCTAAAAATTGAAGGTTACATGACCTTTTCAATGTTGAGTGATTTTTTTTTTTTAATTTTTTTTTAAAATCAATTTGCCCCAAACAAAGCAATAATGCCACTAAGACACGAGAGGCTACTTGGGAGTGAAAGAGAATGAAAAAATTTCTGAGGGAGCCAGAACCTCAATTCTAAACAGGGAACAAAGAATAAACCTATAATTCTGTTCAAAAGATCAGAGAAGAGTGAGAAACATACAATAGATTAACCTATCTACTCACATCGAGGAGAAAAAAGAAAATAATTAGTAAATAAAATTTCAGAGTTCATATGGAGATGTTAGAAGTATAGAGTCAAAGTATACTTTGATTTATTTTTTACGGCTTGTCAACCCTTCATGGGTTATTTAAAAGAGAAACCTATTTTGGATCATAGAAGGTTGCTTATGGTATTCCCATGTGGTCTCCCATCTAAGTACTGACTGGGATCAATACTGCTTAACTTTGGTGATCAAATGAGAACCACTGTTTTCAGTGTGCCTTATTTACTAATTTACTAGCTAACTGTAGGGCAATGGGATTTAATCTTCTTGAAAGTTTTTACCATATAGTCATTAATAATAAGAAAATTAACACATTGCTGAATAAATTTTCCTCAAAATTTTCTCTCTTTTTGCCTAATGACAATTTCAGGGCAGATTTTAAATTTTAGGTAAAACCTCTTTAAAATAATTTGATTTGGGGTTAGAGAGACTTTCTCACTCTGAAGGATTTTATCATCTATTCAATAATAATAATAATGGTGATAATGAAATTAACCCATTATAAAGTTTCCTTAAAATTTTAGCTCTTTTTTGTCTGATTTACCTTGCTGGGCTGGTGGATTTTAAAGTTTAGGTAATCTATCTATCTATCTCAAATTGAATGCCATGAACAAATGGCTGAAATAATTTCAGCATCTGTGCTTAGCAGAAGTTAATTAAACCCGAAAAAGATATGGAGATTTTTCTAAGCATAGCTTAGGTGTAGCACAAGGGCGAAAGTATGGGGGCTCCCCAGTGAGGATAAAACTCACTGCTCAGTAATAATTGTTCTAGCAAGACAAGCTAGCTGACCATTACACCACATTGAGGTGCTTAAACCAGAAAAAGATATAAATCTTAATAATTATGAAATCCAGTGGGTGACCCCAAACATTTGGCTTACAGTGTATTGGGGAAGGGGGAGATAAAATATTCATGTTTTTTTTTATCTACAATATATTGGTGAACTCATTCTTCTGCCTATCATATCATTTATCTTTTCTACTTCCATTTCATCTATGTAACGAGGGAAGCAGTGTTACCAATTTGAGAAGCCAAAACAAACATCACAAGGCCTTAAAAACCAAGTCATGTGACTTAGACTGCAGTGCTTTAGTTAAGGAGATGAGAGAAAAGCACAAAGTAAATTCTATAAAGACCCCCAGATGCAACATACACATCACAATAAAGCTGATGAAAATGTCAGCCAAGATATTGTGTTGAAAAACAGCAAAAATGAAGATGGTTATCTAAAAGTTACATGGGGGGGGGGACAGCATGAAGCTAGAGGAAGAAAAAAAATATCTCCATACAATATATAAATAACTATATTTGCTTAAGCATAGACCACATATTATAAAGACTGGATATAATAAAACTTATTTGATTTTGCTTTGCGGGTGTTTCTTGCTATAACAGCAAAAATGACACAAGATATTTTTAGATACTGTTAAAATGATCTAACTTGAAAAAAAGAGTTACTGTTCCAATTTGAAATTTAATGATAATAGTTTAAGGTCAACATTTATGCTCCAATAATAATAATCTGATTTTTGTATGATCTTATCAACATTGAAAGAAGAAAAGAAATAAAAAGACTTACATAATATAATGATACTTATGAAATAACAATAACTTTATTAAAAAAAAAAAAAAGACATTTTTTTAATATATATTTTTATATAGAAATAATTCTTCTTTCAACAAAATAAAGGTATTATCTTATGGTTAGCATTATTTTGTGCAAAAGATTAATAACCTTTTCATTTTTTTCTTCTTTCATGAACATTTTCATACTTTATTACAAAAAAACTGTTTTTTTCTAAATTGTAAGCATGTATATTAAAAACTCCTTTAACACTCAATTCCTGCTGACTAGGGATTAATAGGAGTATAAGTAAAGCTGACTTTAAATTTGAAACACTGCTGGAATTTAGCTAATTACAGACCACTTCTTACTTCATTTGAAAATAATTATATGACTTGTGTGAAAAAAGTTTTCAAAGAGAAACCAATTTTCATCTGTATATTCAGAATGTAATTTCCAAATAAGACTGCTGGGAACTTTTGCAAACATCTAATAAAACTTCTATAAATAGGAAATGACTTAAAATCAATCTTAATTGGTACCTTTGTAGGTCTTTAAGCACCTTAAAAATTAGTAGATTATATTGTGCATATGTGTATCTTAGGAAATGGATTAAATCCACAGATTTTTAATTTATTTGTTTAAACATTATTTTTTCTAATGAGTGCTCATATTTAATAAGTAGATGATCTGTTTTTATTTATTTATTTACTAATCTACCAGCCTGAATATTCAAGAAATCTTGTTTGAAACACGAGTCCTCTGTATATTTTTAAACAAGATCATCTACTCCAATATGAGCACCCATTAAAAAAAAATAATGTTTAAACAAATAAACAATATATACACACACACACACACACACACACACAAATGAAGTAAATGTGGTTAAAACCCAAATAAATATGATATCTACACAATATAAAATTGTTGTAAATATAAAATCTTTTACTGCTTAATGTGGAGCTGTTATCTGTAGGGATTACATAAAGACAAACACAGGAAGAAATGTTCATGAGAATTCTTTAAAGGCTGTGGGCAGTAAATAGTACAAAACAAAAGTGATAAGGCTTGTGAGATAAACTTCAAGGTACATTCATCTGGGCAAGAAGCACACACATAAAAAATAAAAAAAAAAAAAAAAAAAAAAAAAGGTGCAACCACAAAGGTATTACAAAAAATTTTCCTTTCTGCTATGTACAATAAAACTAATGCCAGACACATTCACACGCCTTTCAAACATTCTTGAATGCACCGGTGTTCTTATCCCATGCATGCAGTGTCCACGTTATTGGAAGACATACACAAGTAAGCCTTTAAGATATCCCAGAATCCCCTGCTCTTCTCAAGGTTGCAAGGTTTTCTAGTGGGACTGGCCAGATATTTCATGTTTATAATTTGATATTGCGTCGACTGTTTAAGAGATTGTCACGCTTGGTGGCACGACACCTGGCTGTATCAGCACGGCGGTTCTCTCTGAAAAAGCAAAAGAATAAAAATTAATAAAATAGATTTCCAAGTTTTGGTAAATGTGAAAAAGCAAAAAACAATCTGACTTATAAATGAAAATATTTTACTTATATATGAACATAGATAATGTGGCAATTCAATAGGTAGCCCTACACATATAGATAAGTTAGTTTTTATATTTCATACACTAAATCAGGGGGTCGCAACCATTTTTACATCATTGTTAACTTTCACATGGAAACATTTTCCAGAGTTCATTTGTATAGCACATATTCAATAGCATACAGTGATGTGGAAAGGAAAAAAACAAAAAAACAATGTTATTTCATCTGAAGAACTATTTGAATGTTAATTACCACTCTTAAAATTATAGAAAATACCAAAATATCCTTTGTTTGTGGGGATATTTATATCTTATATAGAAATGCGATCGAGTTATTCCCATTTAGCCACCTGTTTCTTCTTCTTCTCTTCTTTTTTTTTTTTTTTTGTTAATACAGGTTCTTTGCATATCTACTTTGAATATTTGTTTTGCGGGTAAGCAGACGTTGAAATACTTTTTTAATATTCAAAATCCTATACTGCCCACCAAAATTTTCAATTGCTCATTATTTTCTGTTTCTCATCGCCTACCCAACAGCTGAAATTGCCCACTGGTGGCCGATATCACCCAGGTTAGGAAACCCTGCACTAAAAGTACAAGTATTATAGGCCAGAGGTAGAACTATTTTACGATCTCTGTCCCAGAATAGTTGTTGTATTTGCATAGACATTTAATTACATTAAATATAACTGGTGCTATGGGACATAATAAGCATTTTAATCTGGTCAAATAGCTTACATGCAAAAATATGTATACCTGTGTTAACAAGGGGAAAAAGGTAATTCTAAAAACACATTTGTGATGAATAATATTTGATTTACAGACAAAAATTGTGCTTAATTCTTGTTTCTATTTCAGTGACTATTCTGTAGAGAATTGGAATGTTGAAACATTAACAATATCCAAATATTACAAGCATTTTTTTTTTTATCAGTTATAATTGATAAACTGAATTTATATACGTCAAAACCACCTCACCCATACAAAATAAACACAAATTTCAAGCTACTATACCTGTTGGTCTGGATGGAGGTATTCAACCCCTTTTTAAAATACTGCGGCCCCACATTACCAAATGCCATAGGCCGTAATTTGCCTGTGTGTTTCTTCCAAGTGATGGGCTTTGCCAAACTGGCTTGCAGGTCAAATTTGCTCTTCTTGGCAGAATCGGGAGTAAGAGTCAAAGACTTATTCCCAAAGTTGAAAGGAGTAACTGTTTTGAGAAAAAAAAAAAATAAATAAATAAACAAAATGTCATAGTAAATTCTTTTTTTATTAAACATAATAAAAAATAGAAGTAGAAATTTTGTTTTCTACTTAAAAATTCTTTAAAATTTTCTTTAAGAAAAAAAGTTTTTTCTATCTAACTATTTGATTAAACAAAATTCTCTTTAATAAAAAGCATAAGTAAAAATTTTATTTTCTATTTAAACATTTTAAAAAAATTTATCTAAATTTCTAGGATGAGGAGTTATCATTATTTACACTATTTATATTTGAACTCATCTTTGTTGTTGTTGTTGTTACTACAACGTTTCAGCCAATGTTCACTCTGGCCTTCCTCAGGTGAATATCGATCTGGGTAACCTACAAGGAATTCTGAACTGATCCCTTTATTTAATCTCAAGGGGTAGATTTTTCTTGTTCCACTGCTCATGTCTAGGGATAATGTCTGTTTATTTAGTACTGTTCAGTTATTGCTTGCCTGTTTCCATAGAATGCAAGTACATACTGCCCAACCTAGCCCCTTGCATCTTAGTGGCATTATCATCTTGCTTGGGGTGAATTGATTAAAAAAAAAAAAAAACAGAAAAAATAATTATAATGATAATAATTTTGATGCTTTTTCTCAATCTTCTTAGTCTTGCAACCAACTGTTTAAAGAAAGCCAGTTTGGCAAATGAAAAGTTCAAGCAAGAAGCATTATTCAACACTTACTTCTCCTTAAAGGTCATAGCCTACATTAGCCTCTTTAGTAATACACGCCATACTGTCGTTTTTATTTTGGCAAAAAAGTAAAGAATGTGAAAATGATCTGTTAATGGTTTTAAGTTTTTCTTTAATGAAATAGAAGAATTTATTCATTCATCTTTTTTCCTTCTCTCTCTCTCAGTAAGGTTCACCCTGCACTAGGCCTAGGGGCCACTCAAGGTAGAGTGTTATATTAAGTAGTAGTTTATATGGATAGGAGGGGGAAGAAAATTTAATTCTAGACATGAACAGGTTAAGATTGTAGTGATTGGGGAAACATCATCTTGGGAGTTTGTTCTACAGAACAGTGGTTCATGGGAAGAAGCTGTTTGAGTGGAACTTACTTCTCACCAATGGAATATGGTGGGAAGGAGAGTGGTTTGCTATTATGTAAGTGGCATGGTGGGCGCCTAGCCATTAATTGAATATTTTGGAAAGAATTATAAATAAAATATTTCCATTTGTTTTAAGTTAGTTTTAGATACTTTTCACTCAATATCTGGCACAGGAGCCACTCAAGGTAGAGGGTTACTGAATGAGGTGTGTAATATGAATGTGAGAGGAGGGGGCAGGAAGTGAAGATTGAAAAGATAAGAAAGATATATAAAAATTGTTCATTAAGTTGAAAATTAAGATTGTAGTGTTCAAGGAAGTATCCATGTGGGAGTCTGTTCCACAAAGTAACAATTCTTGGTGAGGAAAAGCTGATTGGAACACTCCTTACAACTGAAATATGTAGGAAATGAGGGTAATTAGACTCTGGAAAATTCTGTGTAATTTCCTTGACATCACTATCATTTTAAGTCATTTTTATTGACTAATTTTTCTTTGTCTTTTTTGTTGGTCATTATCACAATCTTCTATAAAAGTTATCTGCCGCAACAGAGTGACATTATGGAACCATTTAATGAAATAGGGAAGATTAATGCAGAGCTTCAATGGATAAAAAGACAGGAGGTTGCTTTTGAGAAATTAAAAAAGGCACTCATAAACAAACTAATTGTTAAAATTTTCAACCCAGCAAAAGAATTGATGTTAACTACGGATGCCAGTGACTGTGCTATAACTGCAATATTGTCGCAGGAGGATCAACTTGTAATGTACTTATCCAGAAAAGTAACATTGGTGGAGACAAATTATTTGAATACTGAGAAGGTGATATTGGCGATTGTGTGGAGCATGAAAAGAGCTAGAAATTTTTTGCTGAATTTCAATTAAAATCTGATCATAAGCCTTTGGAATTTATATTCAACCCCAGTAGAGAGTTGCCAAAGGTCATATCTGCCAGGATATTAAGATGGGCAATTAAGATTTGTTGTAGAGTGGTTTCACAGTGGAAGCTTGTATTTGTACTAAGTCGGTCCTAAAATAGGTTCGACATACAAAATGTTAGGAACTTGATATAATAGGTAATGACGCAGAGAAATCTAGTGGTGGTCGCTGATACTTTTAGTATCCGACCAATGGTTGTCCGACATCAACTGACTGATCAACTCCCTGAACGACTGCTACTACTCCTACTTATTATAGGTGGGAGAGTCTATTAGCAATAGAATAGGTGTGTTCCACTATAACAGCTTACAGTGTTCGACTTTGACATTGTATATATTAAAGGAAATACTATTCTACTTGTGGATGCATTATCTTGGTTAAATTTTGAGAGTAAAAATGTTGAAGCAAGTGAAAATTGTGAGGATAAAATTTTGCACTGGATAGAAATGGACATATTACCCTTAAATCAGCTTAAGTTAAGGACTAGACAGAATCCAGTGTTGGATAGAATAAAGAGAAATGCATAGCTCTATTGCTGATGGCCATATAAAGATTCAAGACACAAATTAACAATAGAAAAAGGAATTATATGTAATGGAGATATAGTATCATCACAGTCTCTGAAAAAAGAAGTAATTAAAGCCATACATGATGATATACATGGGGTATATTGGCTACGCAAATGAGGTTAAAATTGCAAGCATGGTGGCCAGGCCATTTGAGAGATGTGGAAGAGTATGTTAAAAAATGCCCAAAGTGTGCAGAAATAAAGAAATTTAGGCAAACTAAAACTCACTCTTGGCCAAAGGAAATAGAACCATGGACACAAGTACATATGGATCATTGCCTACATTAAAGGTATAGGACTATTTTTTATATTAGTCGACTCATATTCCAAAAACGTTGTTCTCTGACAATGCACCTGAGTTTTGTGAAGAATGTTTATGTGCATGATTAAAACGTATTGGCTGCATTCCATACAAAACACCACCTTACCAGCCACAATGGAATTGCAGAGAGAATGATTCAAATGGTAAAAATAGGATTAAAAGCATTCTCTCCAGTGGATTGTGATATAGAGAGTTATTTACCCAGATTACTCCTAGAGCTATTCTGCATGCAGGCAGAAGACAAAGCCCACCTGCATTGATGGAAAGACGAATAAGAGCTCTGATTACCATGTAATTTGCAACAAATGAAAGTGTACATTATTTACATTATTCGGACTATTGTCCTCATCTTTGTCGCCATATTTATCACAACGTTTTGGCCATTGTATGCTCCAGCCTTCTTCAGGTGGTTGGAATGTCAAACTGAACCCTTTATTTCGCCCACTGGGGTAGAATAAAGGGTTCAGTTCAACATTTTACGCTTATACGTTTTAATCATGCACACAAACATTCTTCACAAAACTCAGGTGCATTATCAGTGAACAAGGTTTTTGGAATATGAGTCGACTAATATAAAAAATAGTCCGTTGTACGCTCCGGCCTTCTTCAGGTGGTTGGAATGTTGAACTGAACCCTTTATTTCGCCCACTGGGGTAGAATAAAGGGTTCAGTTCAACATTCCAACCACCTGAAGAAGGCCGGAGCGTACAATGGCCAAAACGTTGTGATAAATATGGCAACAAAGATGAGGACAACAGTCTGAATAATGTACATAATACATATCTCAGAAATATAGACAGACTCCAAATGAAAGTGTGTGGTACAGAAAAGACAAGGATTCAAGTCCTGAAAAAGCAAATTTTGTGGTGCAAAAGGGATTTAACACAACTGTGTTAACAAAGAAGGGACAGGGCATACTGACACATGAAGACCAATTTAGAACCACAAGAGAGCATGAAGTTATGGAAAAGGAAGAGGAAGCAGAAGAACAGACAACACAAGAAAGAATGAATCCAGTATTGAGAGTGATCAGGAAAACTACTAGAGATATAACAATGAAGAGCAGGAGAGGGAGGAGAGAATGAGTGTATTCAATAGTAATGAGGAAACAATCTGTGAATGAGAGTGACCAGAGGTATCATGATGATTCAAATGAGTAAAATCAGTTAAGACCTCGATCTTCCATAAAAAGAATTAAAGAGACTCACTCTGAGAGATGGATTATGTCTCCCAGGGTTGTTCGTAGAAGTCAAAGATCAACTAAAGGTATAAATCCTTTTAGGTTCAGGGTGGTGTAGTGATATGTATATGAGGTACTGTATAAAAAGCAGTATCGCCATACCTATGGGAGAGTTGTCTTCTCTTGATGAGACCACATCTGTCAGAGAGAATACCTATCATAAAAGAACAACCAGAATAGACATTGCATTCAAAATTCACACCAGACCAAAGGAAACCAGGTGCAGGGTTGACCTGGGGTTACTTCCGGCCACCAAATATATGACCTAACACCCATATCTGGTATTGCAAACATGAGAACAAGAATGTTGGACAGGTGGTTATATAAACAACCACCCCAGAGATGATTTAGGCAATCTCTCTCAGATAGTTTAGACCTTTAGATTTCTTCTACCACTTCTTACATTCATATCACATGCTTCATTCAGTAATCCCTTACCATGAATGGGTCTTGAAACTTGTAATGAGTGAACAAAAATGTTTTTTTTTTTTTTTTTTTTTAAATCACAGAATGTAGTGTTCACATGTTGGACCAGGAGCTGATGGCAGAACTTGCACCACAGACTGGCCAAGAGAAACAGAAAAATTCTAAGTAATGAAGATTCAAGTCTTCATTACATATTCAACTTACTCCTTAATTAACTCTGCCTGAGTGATTTATCTTGCAATGAATATCAATAATTACATGGTTAATTAAGGACAAATACTCACAAGGCTTCTTGACCAAAGGTGACTTTGGTGGTGAGGTCTTTGGTGAACGTTTCAATGTCTTTTTGGCGGAGTCGGACAAAGATTTTACTGGTGACTTCTTGGCTGATTTCACTATTTTGTTTTTGTTTTGTTTCGTGGAAGAAACTGGCGTTCGGGTTGATTTTGTCACAGAGTTAACAGTAGAGGATGTAGTCGTGAACTGTAAAGACATTGACTTGGTAGAGACTATTTTTGGTATGAAGCTTTGGTTGGTAGTTTTCTGGGTTGAAGGCTGAAAAAATAAAAAAAAATAAAAAATAATCAATAAAGTCTAAAGAGTAAAAATTAATTATGGCTTGGGATTGCATTAAAAAAAAGAGTAATCATTGGATATCATAGAGTAGGGAGAAATATGTAAGGGATTATTAACCTCTGATCACAAGGAGAAAATCTCTAAAATATTTCCAGGGATCAACTTCTAATCTGAAGAAAATACCTGAAAATATTTTAGAGATTAACTTCTAATCTGAAGAAAATACCTGAAAATATTTTAGAGATTAACTTCTCATCTGAAGAAAATACCTGAAAATATTTTAGAGATTAACTTCTCATCTGAAGAAAATACCTGAAAATATTTTAGAGATTAACTTCTCATCTGAAGAAGATCCATGAAAATATATAATGGCTTAAATCCTGATCTTATATATTTCTAGGGACCCCCCTAGAAATATATAAAAGATTAACTTCTGATCCCCAAGAGGAAGATCCCTAAAAATATATGAGAGATTTCAAAGGATATGGATCTTATTTTATCTTTTTACTTTCAAAATATTGATTGATTTGTTTTTTATAGTTTATCAACTTTTTCAGGTTATTTAAAGTTAGAAAATATTTTGTAAGAATTTTGGGGAGGTAATAATGATTTTCTGATACAGGCCCTACTAATTAACCCGTGGCTTCCTCAAGAGTATTTGCATGTAAATGAATATAATGACTACAACTGGAACTGAAACTCAGCTCCTTGATTTCCAATTCTGAGCCATTATCCATTACACCACCTGCACATCCACACTTACAGTACCTGGTATATTTTAAAAAATAAATAATAAAACATTTATTCTGTTATTATGGTGGAAATGGCAGTGAAAAACTGCCCATGTCTTTTAACTTTCTTTCAAGAGAAATACCATAAAATAACCTTTTTTATGACCCAAAACTGATTTGGAATGCTGCAGAAGCACAATGTGCCTTCCTATGGGTTATTTTTGATCTAAATCTATTTTCTCTTTATCATTATGACAAACAAACAGATCAGAAAATATTCTTAAATGAATTCAAATAGGATAAAAAGAAGAAAAAAACGTGTCCTCATCTTTGTTGTTATTATCGCAATGTTTTGAGCATTGTCCCTTTTAGCCTTCTTCAGGTAACTTTCCAGGAATTTCAAACTGAACCCTTTATTTAATCTACAGGTGGTTGATTATTCTCGTCCCACTGTCCATATCTTGGGATAATTTTTTCTACCACTCAGTTATAGCTCACCCTGTTTCCACCAAGTCTGTGTTTGTACTACCTGTCTATAATTGTGAGTTCAATTCCTGAGCTGGGTATCAGTCTAACTTGGGAAAAAAAGCTGGCAAATAACTCAGCAGTACAAAAAATAAACAAGATAACTCCAGACATGGACAGTGGAACATAGATTAAACAAAGGATTCATTTCAAAGTTCTCTGAAGGTTAACTGTGATAATGACAACAAAGATGAGGACAAAATGTAATGTCTGTAATTGTGAGTTCAATCCCTGAGCTGGGTGGCACAGACTGACTTGTTGGAAACAGAGCTGGCAATAACTCAGCAGTCAGTCAGTTATGTGCCATGTGTGATTCATGCATAGGCGATCATGTATCTTTCAAGGCAAATTTTTTTTCCAGCAGTAGGTTGCCATTTCTTTCTGTGGTAGACCAGTTGCCATCCAAGACTATAGAACCCAGTCTGTCTGGCTATTTACCTATAGCTGGGAGGGAGAAGAAGAGGATTCATACCTTTCCCAAGGGTATTAAGTGCAAGTGAATGTAATGGATTCAACTGGAATTCGAACCCGGCTCTCTGATTCCTCAATCTGAACCACTATCCATTACTTCACCATGCCTCCTGCAAATTATGAATCTTTTATTCAATCTATGTCCAACTATGCATGTCTAGGCATATCTCAACTTGTTTCTTTCATTTTTGCTTCGTTACTGCTAACTCTGTTTTCACTGAGTCTAAGTCTGTACTACGCAACCCAGGGATTGAATTTACAATTATTATGCCATAAAATTAACAAACCAGTACTTTAATCATCAGATTTCTGAATTTAGAACATGGAACCTTTAACTTAATATTCTAATTGTCTGCATGAATGGCTGCTGTTATTCTTGACCTCCTTTGCCTGTCATTGTTTCTGATGTTTATTATTATTATGCCATGTCACAAGTCCTGTAATCCATTAGTGTCATAGAGGCACAACATGTACTTCAGCCACAGCAACAGTGGTGTGTTTGGCATCAGATCAGCTGACAGAACCTATCACTGTTCAAGCTGGTTTTAAATTCAGACCATTCCTTCTCTTACGCTAGTTGTCACCTCAAGGAAAGAAAGTCTAGTCTGCTCTGGTATTTAACCCATACTTGGAAGAAGAGGGATTCATGCTTTTTCCAAGACCATTAGTGTGAAGTGAATGAAACAGAATTGACAGGAAATTGAACTCTGCATGCCAATTTAATTTTCGGTGCTGATAACCACTATAACTATAAACATTCAATCAAATGCGCAGAAAATGTGGTCTACTTTTGTCCAATTTATTATAAAGGCCAGAGTCTCTGCTAGCGTTTGATTGGGGGGTGGGGGCCAGGGTTTGATCTGCTCTAATTGGGTTGGCTTGATGATGGGGTGGATGATGTTGAAAGACCTGAAACTTCCTGATGAACCAAGTCAACTTACATCATTGATAACTCCTTTAAGCACCTATTTAAGAGCATATATTTAAAAAAAAAAAAAAAAAAAAAAAACTATCCGCACATCAATTTATTGCTATGAATTGACTTAGTCAAGCTGTTGCTATGCCAATAAGTAAAATAAATAACACATTATTTACCAACAAAAGAAACTATGAGAGAAAAAAAACTTCATCTAAATTTATAGCTTCTGTAAACTAGCTATTAAGGTGTTCCTACATGAAATAGAATAGGCTTTAACTTCTTATCTGATAAGAGAAATTTTATTCTGAATGTCTCCAATTCAAATATCTTTGTTTTTTCTCAAACGTAATAAATATCCTAACTGACAAACATTTTTTTTTTTTTATACACGTGTGAAAGGATGTGCAACAACCTGCCCTCATCAGCCGCCAACCAGGGGAGGTATCACAGTTTCAGTGCCTAAGGTGGTACTGCCACCCCTACCGCCACCAGCAGCTTTTACCACCGGACAGGGTATTGTTTTTCGGTGTAACCATATCAGTCTATGCAATTTTTATGTAACTGCAAGTCAGATTTTCCAACGTTGTGTTCAATAAAAGCATTAAACAAAACACAATGCACTTGTAGTGGATGTTATCAATGACGTATAATATAATTATAATTGCAGCGTTGACTCAAGTTATAAATGTATATTATAGAAAGATCACTCCGAAAGTAATGCCTTTATTACATTAGTCTACAATATCAGAGGTTAGGGTTATGGCATGGAAATAGAAGTTGAGTCATCCCAACAGTAACCAACCATTCCCCCTACTCCAGTAACAGATAGCAAAAAGGAATCACACAAGAAATTGCATACAAAGTTGAGTAGTACCATATGAGAAAAAAAAACAAAACAAAACATGATACTAACTGAATGTTTATAGAGACCAAACAGTGCTTGGAATCACATGCATCAGGTAATATCTTCCAGCAGTGGTGACAGCCTAAGATCAAGATGACCCTGCACAACTGTCAACTCACAAAATGAATATCATCTCAAAAATGCATTGCCCATGATGAGAAGTATGTAGAAAAGTATAGTTTTGTGGATGAAAACTTGCTCTACCTAATATATATATATATATATATATATATATATATATATATAACCAAATGGGTAAATATAGGTAGGTATATGAGCAAGTGATCGTATACAAATACATATAAATACTGTATAGTGTAAAAAAAAAAAAAACTGTACTCAATGTTAAATAACAAAGCTATTTATTTTTATATATATATATATATATATATAATAAAAATATAGTTTTAGAGTATGCTACATTCATGGGTAAAAGTGTTCAGTATCAGCATATGAAGATTGCATTCAAGCATGAAAAAGACTATCACTACTCAGTATTGACCTCTGTGTCCACTTTTATAAGTAAACACACAGACATTAGATAATTATAATATAGATTAATCCTTCAATATCTTACTTATTATAAAATGCAGATTGTGTGTGTGTGTGTGTGTACGTTTATATATTGGATCGGATTTCCTACATTTTTCAACTGATTTCAACAAAACTTCACAGGACTACAGAAAGTTACCTTGCAGTGGTTCTGACAGCGCCAAAAATTGGAAAAACAATTGTTTTTGCACAAAATCAATTTGAAAACATGATAAAACACAATTCTGTCACCAGAATGAAAGGAGGACAACTCATATCGAGTTATACTTATTATAAAACCCAGGTCGTTTGTGTGTATGTGTGTTTCATTTATATATGGGATCAGATTTCCTACATTTTTCAACCCGATTTCAAAAAAACTTCACTTTTTTTTTTTTTTGGCAGGTAGTGTTTCTTATTGTCTTGCACACTTTTTTCTTTTATTTTACATTCAGAATGCTTTAAAATTCCATTTACAAGACAATTGTTTATAATAAAATTCTATTCAATCGATAGACTCATAACGATTGAAAACAATGTTTTTTGTTTGAGTTTGACTAATTTCGTAAAAAAAAAAAAAAAAAAATTAAGACATGTGTGTCTGTCAACCTTAAACAATGATCTTTGTCAATTTTATTTTTCAGTCTTTATGATGGTCGATACTTGATCTATCTCTTACTGTTACATCCCTTCAACATGAGCTCTACTGCTAGTCTTTCTATATTTCTGAGATGAGGTATTTTAATTATTTACACTATTTACATTATTTGGACACTTGTCCTCAATTTTATTGCCATATTAATCCTTGTTCTTGCATATCTACCTATTTATCATCTAACCTAGTGAATGTATAATACTCGGGCATGGGTCCCAAAAGCACGGTGTCCATGGGGTCTGAATCCCCTCTAGCTGCCTGTTTGAGCAAAGGCAGATTCAAATTTTGTTTTTTCCTAAATATCTTCTTTTTTTTTTTTATAAACATTTTACCCCAAGTAAGGCAAGAGTGTCACTAATACGCAAAGGGTTACAGAGAGTGAAAGTAAGAGGAAAGACTGGGTGGGGGTGGGGGGTGAATTGAGGAAAAGATGAAAAGGAGAACAGGGATCAAGGCATCAGAAGATGTTGATTGACATTACATTTAAATTTTTGAAGATTATAATTATCAGGGAAGCAAGTAAGAGGAAGTGAGTTCTATTGTCGGGAAGTGTAAGAGAAAAAGATGTTGGAGTAGAAGAGGCAGTTACATTTAACTGTTTCAACAGTAAAAGGGTGGGACTGAAATGCCAATCTAGTAACACACTTAAATTCATGTAATTGGGGCACCAGAGAAAAAAGCTTGTCAGAGCAGTTGCCACAAAAATATTTGTAGAAAAGAAAGAGGGAAGCCACATCATTTCTGTGAGAAAGTGACTGGAGTCGAGTTGCCAAGTCAGGACCAATCACATTGTATATCCATCTTTTGAATTTTGTCAAGAACCTCGAGATAAACAGCAGGGGGCACCAGACTATATATGACAACAGTATTCCATGCATGGATGAATGGTAGATTTGTAGATATGAAGGATGGACTCAGACAAGAAAAACTTTCTGGCATGACACAGAAAACCAACTTTCCTTGCAGTAGATGAAGCTATTGATTCAATGTAGTTGTTCTACCTCAGGTCAGTGACTGGAGTTGAGATACCAAGTCAACACCTATAGCTTTGCATATCCGTCTTTGGATTTTGTCGAGAACCTCAAGATGAACAGCGAGGGTACCAGACCATATATAGCAACAGTATTCCATGCATGGACGAATGGTAGATTTGTAGATGTGAAGGATGGATTCAGTTGAGAAAAACCTGGTGCAACAGAGAGAACTAACTAAAAACAAAAATTTTATAACTTCAAAAAAAAAAAAAAAAAAAAGAAAAAAACAAAAATCTGAAAAAAAAAAAATTAAAAAAAAAAAAAAAAAAATATATTCTCTTTTAAAAAGAAAAAAAAGAAAAAAAAAAGAAAAAAAAATGAAAAAAATTCTTTAAAAAAAAAAACCTTTCATTTTTTGATTCTTCCGGTACAATTCAATTAAAAATTTTTCTCTTTTATCTAATGTCATAAGACATAAGTTATTGACATTTTAAAACCTTTCAATTTTGATTCTAAATAGCATCAACATTAATAATTTATACATTAAATATGATTCTTAGTTTCATTTAAGACTGTTTTCAATTTTGGGTAAATAGCATCAACATATAATGCAATACATTAAATATGATTCTGGAGTTTCTCTAAGGTTTCCTGAGGAACAATAAACCACATCTGGTAATTGGTTGTTGTTCCCAGGTCCATCTTGAACCGGGGTGGTAGTACCTCTTAGGGTTCCAGTGAACCCCCAAACAAAAGCAGAACACTATGAAAGTATGAAAATACATTATTATGGTAAAAAGAACAGCAATACATTTTTTTATATTAAAAAAATTACCAACAACACATTTTATAGCAAAATGATCGATAGTACGTTTTATCTGCAGTTGAAGACATACAATTACATTCAAAATATATTTAGTTGAAGCCATAAAACTGTTCAAAATATTTAGATTTTGGCATTAAATAACCCATAGAGGTTCATATGATGCTAAATGAAATCAACCATATTTCCACTCATCCTTGTTCTTTGTATTTTTAGAGTTTCTCTAAGACTGTCATGACAAACGGAAAGAAATAACTTAAACCATTATTTTTCTTTCTTCTTTATGTGGAAGTCATACAAATGACCTGTGATTCCTTTAGAATCTCATACAATCACTGAAGTTAAGCATCATTGAGCATGGTTAGTACCAGTTTCTGAGTCTATAGCATTCAAACAGACACTTCATTTTATTTGTGCAAATCTTGTTATCATTCAGTTGTGTCTTTTGTTTCATATATCATAAGGGTGGATACAAAGGTGGATATTTCAGTCATTTTGAGTCATTAAATTCCTTAGTTCTACATGTTCAGACCCTCATAACTAAAATCTGCCATGCCACTGACATAGGGTTGATTCATCCTTATTCCATTGGTAAGGTGGAAGTTCCACTCAGACAGCTTCTTCCCAAGAACTGTTAATTTATAGATCAGACTCCCAACAAGATGCTTCCTTGATCACTACAATTTTAACCTCTTTAAGTCTAGTGTCAACTGATATCTATTTTACATATACTCATAATATGCATTTCTTACTTCCTTACTTTATGCCCATACAGCAACCTCATTTAGTAATCCTCTACCTTAATTGCCTCTCAGGCCTTCTCTTGGGTGAAAAATAGTATATATTAAAAAAAAAAACCTGAACAGATTTTCAAAAATGATATAGTTTGGTTTGGTTTGGTTTACGGCATATCAACCTCAATGGGTTATTTAATGCTGACAAAATTTTTATTGCTGGTAATGTATTTCTTCAAAAATCCATTTCTGGAATATTTTTCCTTGAAGAAATCTATAGCTGGTCATATTTTTTCAAAGAATGTATAGCTGTTTGTATTTCTGGTATTTTTTAAAAGTATTGCTGATAATAACTTTTTTTTATTACAAAGTATTTCTGGTATTAAAACCTATTTTTACACAAGTGGGTGTTAACTATTTGCCCATAGCTGGGACCCTAACAGGTGCTAGCACCCCAGGTCAAGGTGGACCTGGGAACACCAGCAATTAAGAGGTGGCTTCACATTCCTCAAAACCTCCTGATCAGAGGCCTTGCTCCTGGATGTAGTTTATCATCTTACCCAGGGCGCAGATGTAGTTTATCGTCATACTCAGGATGGAAAATATGATATATTTAGAGCATTAACCAGGCTCGGATAGATGGAGCTTGTCAGCTCAGGAGGGCAAACTCTGATTTTAAACCTCCACTGTCTTGTGGTCATCTCCAAACATAGAAAAGGCTAAGGATGTAAAACCAGACACAATATCCAGAGTGGTGACCCAAAGGTGGTCAGTTGTCTACACTGACAACATTTCAGCAACTCCGCAGTCAAGCTGACACCAAATTTAATGCCCTGTATTCCTTTGGAGCTTGTCAGTATAGCCAAGAGGATGAGGGGGGCTAATCTGAGCAGTGCACAGTCTCCACATGCCATTGCCCATTATCACCATCAAAGGACTGAATACTGACCAATGAAACAGGGTGCTACCTCCATCTCACAAGATCAGATGGATGCCTACTTTACCTAAGCTTAAAAAAAAAAAAGTACAAGCTCTTGAAAGTTACCCTTGAGAGAAAAATTAAAATAATTTTGATATTTTCTAATAATTATCCTATATATTTTAATTTTCTCCAGTCATATGTATAAAAAAAAAACTGAGGAAAATTTTGAAAACAAAAAAAAAAAAATAAATAAATAAAGAAAAAAATTTCAATCTTGTGAATCTAAGCAACCAACTTATTTAACAGAAGGTATTAATTTTTCATCTATACAAATATATAAACATGCTCAGATTAAATATGGATGAGATTAACTAAGGATTATCATAAGAGATTATGAAATGAAAGATTTAATGAATTAGTATCTGAGAATAGGGATATTGATATAATGAAGTAATAGGAGGAAGCAAAGGAGGAAAAATGAAAGCAAAAACAGTCAAGACAAGATACAATTGTGTTGTAATCTAGAGAAGGTTACTGAATAGAATAATCACAAAAATGTTGGTAATGAATGATAATACTTAGGAACAACACACATAAGATTTGCCAATATCAGTCAACTTCTAGAACTGAGTCAAGTGAATTCCACAATGAATCTCCAACTGCAGACCAATATACAGTATTTACTACTGAATTTATGTGAATGGGGATTATCGTCTGCAGGTATGCAACAACAAATAAAAAACTGGTCTTACAGGAATTTTTTTCATGGAAATTTGAAAATTATTGAATACTGAGTTTACTGGTGGCAATAAGCCATATCACTGAAGTTAAACAACATCGAGCCTGGATTGGGAATATCAGGTGCTGTGCAAATATCATTGGGAATAATGGCTCAGTATGAATTTGATAGGATTTTTTTTCTTATATTCATGTGCAAATATCATTGGGAAAGGTATGAATGATAGGATTTTTTTTTCAATTCACATATTTTAGGGTAATCAGGAATTTGGTCCACATATTTGTTTGCTCCTTTTGATATCATTCCCAATTGCCCCAAGAACAATATTGTTATCATGAGATGCCATATTCTGATTTCTATCTTGACATCCTTGTATCATCATCATTATTATTAACAACAAAGTCAAGATTCAATCAGATGATGCCATTATTATCATTATATTTAACAAAAGCATGGTTCTTTAATATTATTATTATTAGTAGTAGTAGTATTATAATACTATCTAATACCATTAGGACTTGTACTTGGAAAAATCATTAGCTCCAAAAAATTGTTAATGTAATTTTTTGCTAAAAAAAAAAAATGTAGCAAAAAAAAAAATTATTACAATCCCAAAAAATGTTTCAGCTTTAAATATCCCACAAAAGGTTTGATAAGCCATAAAATATAAATCAATATACTTTATGTAAAATGTGTCAAAATGACTGTTTTTTTATTAACACTGCTATTATTTTAACTACCTTCACTCCTCAGCAAGGATTAAAATTGTAATAAATCTTAAATGTAAGATCAAAGTTCATATATACATTTTCTCTCTTCTTGAGAATCAACAACAAAAATAATAAACACGTAGATTGTTTATTCAAACTATTTATTTATTACATTTTTTATTGGAATGGTTGGCAGAACATCAGCTAATTTCCAATTGATTCAAATTTCATAAAATGGTAAATAATAAAAATTTCCTTATAGTTGGTTCACATATTTTAATAATTTAGTAAATGATTATAAATTTATGAATCAAAAATTGTTTTCATATTTATTTTTTTATAAATTGGTAAATGATAAATATTGCATTGTATAAGTTCTAAATTGTATTTGTTTTTAGAATGCTGTAAAGATAAAATTATTCTTGTAAATAAACAATATAATAAATAGTGTTTAATATTTTTTTTTTCTAAATTCTCAAAAACAAAAAAAAAAATGTAAAATTCACTTTCATCATGCTTAGGTTTTATTACAATTCTAATAGTCGTTTTTTAAAACAATAAACATTGCTGAGAAGTTAAGGTAGTTAAAATAATAGCAGTGTCAATGGAAAAACTGTCCTTTCAACATTCCATTTTTTTGCAGGCAAGATGGTCCAAGTTTGCCAAAATTTCTTTCCATAGAGAACAGCAATTACAAAATATTTCACTATGAGAGCCACATTTTACACATTTTCATGGGCCAAAAAAAAACAAAATCCGTTTTTTATAAATGAATGAATAAAATTTAAATGAATAATTTTTATTTAGATTGTCTGGTTTCCTTGGGAGTTGTGAGTTCAATTCTTGGGTGAAGTTGTATGGAAAAGTCTTATTCTATGGTTCATTGCAAGAAAAGGTGACACAAACATGAATTGATGGGAGAGATTAACTGATAAGAGTTATCCCCAATAAGCATAAGAAATGGAATGAGAACAATCTATTCCTGTTTTTTTTTTTTTTTAAATCAGTTTACCTCAAGCAAGGCAACAATAGTACTAAGATGCAAAGGGCTACTGGGTTTGAAAGAAAATGAAAAGAATTTTGAAGGAACCAGAAACCTGATCCTAAACAGGGAACAAGTCATAAATCTATACTCCTGTCCAAAGAGTGTGAACTGGATGATAGGTGAACCTATCTACTCCTATTGAAGAGAAAAAATAATAATTAGTAAATAAAATTCCAGAGTTCAGATGGAGACGTTAGAAATATAGAGTTGAATTAAACTTTGAATTAAAAAACGAGTTTTGTTCAAAATTACAAGAAAGTTGACACCTGAAGATGGCCTGCTGGACGAAATGTGAGTACAACAATGAAGATGAAGATACTAGTCTGAATGTAAAGAGAATGATAACAAATGAAATTCTTGATCTAATAAAGGGGAGGTAGCAGAAAGCACTAAAAAGATGACACATATATAGCTAAGTGGTAGCATAGTGGTTATCAGCACAGAAGTGGGATGGTGGGCTGAGTCCAAATTCCGGCAGAGGGCATTACATTTTGCTTTGAAACAAAATAAACCCTTGAAAAAAGTATAACTCTAGGTTCCCCCAGCTATGGATTAAATAAACAGGACAATGGGCTGTCTAGGTTTGATTAGTAACCAGTCTAGAAGGATAATTCAAAACCAATTGGGAGTGTAGCTAGTAGCTCCACAACCTAATTGCTACAGAAACCACAGCAGTAACACCTAGCGTGGTGAGGCAGTGACCCTATGCTCCACAGAAGAGTCGGCAGGGTAACTGATTGTTTGATATATAGCTAAATGGAGAAACATGTAGAGATTGAAAAACTGCAGAACACAGATGCAGTGGATATGCTCCAAAAGATCAAAGAAAGAGCTAAATAGAAAATATGCTCTTCACCAGGATTTATAAAATCTACAGATGGAACAGTCAAAGGATTGATTGATTTGTTTTTTTATGGTTTATCAACCTTTTGCAGGTTATTTAAACCCAGAAAATATTTAAAGATTGTAAGAAAGTAAAAAAAAAAAAAATAATGATTTAATGATACAAGTCTTACTAATTAACCTAAAGGGGAGAATAGGTTGATTCATGCCATTCCCCAAGGCTATTTGCATGTAACTGAATTGAACTTGGCTCTCTGATTTCCAATTCCGAGCCATTATACATTACACCACCCACACATCCAAGTTTACAACACCTGCTATTCGTGAGTAATTCCCCATCTAGGTACTGCCCAAGCTCGACATTGCTTAACCATGAGACCTGGTGTTTATGTGCGATATGGCCATAAGCCTAAACATAAGGGAAGAAAAAAGATGTTGCAATGGTGGATTGAATATGTTGGTTATAATTTCTGGGAATGACTGCCAAGAACAATCCATTCTCAAATCTATAGACAAATCCTAAAGATGCACGCTTTCTTCCTAACCAATAAAAAATGGACATGTTCTCAGACTCATTCACCACATTTTTCATTCTTTCCTGTCTTGAAGTCAGAAAGCTATAACCACTTGACTGCATCCCTTTTGCCTGTGAACACTATTCCTACTTTGTGAACTTTTTACTTAATTAGTCTTATAGTTATTTTTTTTTAACTTGCACTGTGTGTGTGTATGTGTATATATATATATATATATATATATATATATATATATATATATATATATATGTGTGTGTGTGTGTGTGTGTCAAGGTTTCCACATCAAGTTTTATTCAGTGAGCTCACATCTGAGAAAAGACCACAGGGTTGCCCTCTTCAAAGATACGAAGACCAACAAGTGACTGGACTTGGGCTTAAATTATTTGAAATACATGCACAAGACCATATCAACTGGCGATGTTCCATCACTATCGGAACCAAAAACTTTGAAGCTACCAGAAGAGAAAAGGAAAAAGTTAAATGGCAAGACAGAAAGGCTCAACAAAATCGACATTGTCTGCCACCAATATTACTATGCACTCAATTCCATTGGCTCTTCCATGCAAGACTACTTAGTCATCAACACCATCATCATAAAGGAAACGATCAGAAAAGAAAAAATTAAATTCTTGGATACGAGATAAAGCCAACAATGAAAAATCTCCGACTGATGCCAAATCAGTTGGGCTTTGATCATTGCTTGAGGCAATCAGATGTCAAGCCACACCGATATATATGTCCCCAAAAAAATAAAAATTCGGTCGAGCACTTTAGAGGGAAAAGCACGAATTTGTAAACGGTGACTGCTATTGCTGATGCAAAAGCTCTTCTATGAACTGAGCACTCTGAGTCACTGGTGTGTTGATTCTAAAATAAATACGTAAAAATTCACCTTCTCCTCTGCCAGGAGCTAATAGCTCAAGGGAAAAATTTCCAACTGATGCCAAGTCAGTTGGGCTTCAATCCTGGCTTGAGGCAATCAGATGTCTAGCCACACTGATGAGCTGAGATACAGTGAAACAGTCTATCTGTAGATGACACACACACACAATATATCTTACTTATTATAAAACGCAGATTGTGTGTGTGTGTGTCTGTACGTTTATATATTGGATCGGATTTCCTACATTTTTCAACCGATTTCAACAAAACTTCATAGGACTACGTAAAATTACCTTGTGGTGGTTCTGACAGCACCAAAAATTGGAAAAACACAATTGTTTTTGCACGAAATCAATTTGAAAACATGATTAAGAGGCATTAATGAAAGGGGGACAACTCATATCAAGTTATACTTATAAATATCGAGTTATACTTATAAAACCCAGGTTGGTTGTGTGTGTGTGTTCGTTTATATATGAGATCAGATTTCCTACATTTTTCAACCGATTTCAACAAAACTTCACTTTTTTTGGCAGGTAGTGTTTCTTAATGTCTTGCACACTTTTTTCTTTATTTTTACATTCTTTACATGCTTTAAAAATTCCATTTACAAGACAACTGTTTATAATAAAATTCTATTCAATCGATAAACTCATAACGATTGAAAACAATGTTTTTGTTTGAGTTTGGGTTTGACCAATTCGTAAAAAATAAAATAAAAAAAAATATAAAATAAAATTAAGACATGCGTATCCGTCAACCTTAAACAATAATCTTTGTCAATTTTATTTTTTAGTCTTTATGATGGTCGATACTTGATACATCCCCAGGCAACGCCGGGCTCTACTGCTAGTATATATCTTACTTATTATAAAACGCAGATTGTGTGTGTGTGTGTGTGTGTGTGTGTAACGTTTATATATTGGATCGGATTTCCTACATTTTTTAGCCGATTTCAACAAAACTTCACAGGACTACATAAAATTACCTTGTGGTGGTTCTCACGGCACCAAAAATGGGAAAAACACAATTGTTTTTTAAGAAAATCAATTTGAAAACACGATTAAGACACATCGTGAGAATAAAAGGGGGACAACTCAGATCGGGTTAAAAAAAACCCAGGTTGTTTCTGTGTGTGTGTGTGTGTGTGTGTGTGTGTGTGTGTTCCTTTATATATGGGATCGGATTTCTTACATTTTTCAGCCGATAAAACAAACATCCACTTTCTTTTTTGGCAGGTAGTGTTTCTTATTGTCTTGCACATTTTTTTCTTTATTTTTACATTCAGAATGCTTTAAAAATTCCATTTACAAGACAATTGTTTATAATAAAATTCTATTCATCAATCGATAGACTCATAACGATTGTAAACAATGTTTTTGTTTGAGTTTGGCTTTGACCAATTCAAAAAAAAAAAAAAAAAAACTAAGACATGCGTGTCCGTCAACCTTAAACAATAATCTTTGTCAATTTTATTTTTCAGTCTTTATGATGGTGGATACTTGATCTATCTCTTACTGTTATATCCCCAGGCAACGCCGGGCTCTACTGCTAGTATATATATAATGCTGGTAAATAAATTGTTTACAATGCAAAAATGTTTATGTGGGAGAGACATCAAATGATCTAAAAACCCACATCTACAAACAGAAGAAAGATTTGTATTGAGACAAACTTTCTAACTCTCTTGTATTACATAGGAACAAAGCTGGCCATAACTTTGATTTTACTAATGCCACCCTAATTAAAAAAAAAAGAACATAATTCTATAAGGAGAAAATACTTTGAAAGCTTAATAATAACATTATTACCATACTTCGAATCAATTCTTAAAAAATCTAACTTATGTCTAATACAAACAGTACATACATAAAAACAGCCCTAGATTAATTGAACACCATCTCACTACATCACCTGACCACACAAAAAAAAAACCTACATACATATAGAATTACCTATGGTTTTAATGCACGTGATACATGACTGACCAATGAGAATAGATCAAAATAAAATTGAAAATACCAAAGTTCTGTCTTTTTGTCTGTTTTCTCTCAATCTCTAATGAAGCTTTACTAAAAGTGAAACACATGTCTATATATCTGAGATGAGGTATTGTAACTAGACTATTTATATCATTCAGACTGTTGTCCTCATCTTTATTGCCATATTTACACCATTTTGGCCATTGTACACTCTGACCTTCTTTAGGTGATATATGTTGGAATTTCAAAATGAACCCTTTTAGTCCACAGGGGTAAATTGTTCTAATTCCATGTGCCTTGCCTTTTTTTTTTTTTTACATATCTAAGTTTCAGTTTAGTAACTCAACTCTCCAAGTTTTTTGTTTCCTCTGCTGCAGCCAGGTATTGAACTCAAAAAAGCATGGCACATGAAATTAGAACAATCTATCCCTGTGGACAAAATAAAAGGTTTGGCTCCAAATTCCAACGTATATCACCTGAAAAAGGCCAGAGGGTAAAATGGCCGAAATGAATATGGCAATAAAGACGAGAACAATAGTCTGAATGATGTAAATAGTGTAAAAGTGAAACAGGTTAGATACATAAACATTTCCTATTTTTTCTTTATTTTATCATTTATATATATATATATATATATATATATATATATATATATATATATGTATTGTTTGTTTAGTATTATTTTACCCTGTTCTTTTTCTTTCTCTTATTACTTATTGAGTATTTTTGTCAATTCCGCTTGTTAAGGATTTTTATCAATTGTCTATTCATAATTTTGTCAATTATGCTTAACTATGGGCTATTATTCCGCAGTGTACATAAGAGAACTTTGATAGCAGAAGAGCTAAACCTACAATATGCAAAAACACAAGGATCTTTGATACCAAAACAGTAATTATCCAGATAAAGAGGAAGAAAGCAGTAGGACCAGATGAGATTATCAGAGAAATGTTAACTGCCTTATATTTTTTTAATAATTTCACCCCAAGCAAGGCAATAAAACCACTAAGATGCAAGGGTTACTGAGTCTGAAAGAATGAGAGAAAAACGTTATTCAGAAGAAAGAGCAATAAACAAAGAGGAATTCAGACAAGATAAGGATTGACATTGCATTTAAATTTGAAGAGAGTTCTACAAGCGAGAAGTGTGAGAAAAGAGACTGTTACAGGTACATCTAGTAATTTTAACAGTAAAATGATAACACTTAGTTGCCATTCTAATATTACACTTAAATTCTTAAAATCGAGGTACAAAAGAGGAAAGCTCATCAGAACAATTACCATGAAAATATTTATAGAAAGAGAAGATATGTTACAGCGATGAGAAAGTGACTGAAGCTAAGATGCCAGGTTAGGACTGATAACATTACAGATTCTTTGGATTTTATCAAGATATGACTTTTGGGGTTAATGAGTTTGTGGAGATTGACCCTGTCTTGTTTGCTAGGGCACTGCTAGGTGGTGTTGCCTCAGGACTATAAAAGGAAGGACACAAATCCACTCTTTCTTTTTTTTGATCACACAGAAACAGGACACCATAGATAGCAGATGTGCCAGGTCTTTCCTTCTGGGGGAGTTTAGTCAAAAGGCAAGAATCACATGCAAACACATATCTTGGCTAAATACATAAATGCTCTTGTTCCATTTTTCTTAACTATCTGTATGCATGTAAATATATTGGTTTGGTGCAAATTATCCAGAGTTTTTGTAGGAGAGTTATTTGTTAATAAAAACTATTGTTTTGTTTAATTTTTTAATAAAAATATTATTTTCAGGTTAGAAAAATGCATGTTGATAATCCAGAATAATCATTTAAAAAGGTTATTGTTGAATTGTTTCTTTTTTTTTTTTTTTCATAATAAATATTGTTTAAAAACGCCTGATATTTATGCACCAACCCAATATTAGCAGAATAGATAGATATGAATAGACTGGGCTGAATAGATAGATATTGGGTTGGTGCATAATTATCAGGCGTTTTTTGTAGGTGAATTTGTTAATAAAAATTGCTGTTTTGTTTACTTTTTTAATAAAAATATTTTATTTTCAGGTTATAAAAATGTGTGTCAATAATCATACGCTTGGTTTAGTGCTATCACTACTGAGTGAACATATCCAAAGAAACACTATTAAAAGAAAACTTTCAGATGTTAATAAAATTATTAACAATAAAATTAAATTTTATCAACATTTATTTTTGCTGTATTTCTAATTATTTTAAACATGAGAGGTTTCATTTTTTGGCTTTTTAAAATCCACATCATAAACTAATTTCTGGAGAGCTAAGGAAGGCTATATACCATTTTCTCTCTCAAAAATGTGCTGTTCAAAGACACAAATATAGATATTTTATGGGACGATTTCTTTCGTATTTTACCAATTTATTAATAAATATGGTAGTTATTTATAGTTAACAATTTATTCAAAAAGTCATGAATTCTATGACTAAATTATCTTTAAAGTCTAAAAACTGACTTTAGGTGAACAATTCCAAATTTTTTTACCCACTCTGATTCACGTTTTTCGGGTTGCCAATTCCAGTGGTCTTTAACACATGTCTATAAATTTTTATTACTCTTGCATAAAAGTAAAACCAAATATTGACCACACACCAGTTAACAGACTTCCACAATGACAGACATTTCAAAAAACAACATTCAAAAGTCGAAAAGTATATGGGGCATTTATTTTATGCGACAAGACAGTAGTTTCAATAATTTGAAAGTTCTTTTACCACACATACTATCAGTTAATTTTTTTTTTCTTTTTTTTTTTTTTCTGCTGCTTACTTTATAATTCTTTAAGGAATTTGCTTCCATAGGTCAGAGAAGAAATGAATACCTTCCTGGTTATAGTTTAAGGTGTCTTCTAATTGAGTGTACAATTTGAAGAATATTGATAAAGAGTGATCACTTTAATTTTGTGAAACAAAATAATGTGTAAAATTTTGTCTTAAAAAAAATCATTTCACATTTTTGGCTGTTCAAAGCAAAATACTGTCTTAACTCACTGTAAAAAAAATAATCCAATGACTAAAAACACATACAAATTACATATTTAGAAAGATCCTTTTATTTTCTTTCCAGCTATATGAATGTTTTTCAGACTGGACTAGAAATACACAAGAATTTGCAAGTTGAATGGACTAAGTTTCAAATTTATCAATCTCAAGCAAAATCAGATATTGACTGGAAATGCTATCCTTACACAAGAAAATGAATGGCTTCCTTAGAAAAAAAATATTAAATTAAAACCATGGTATAAAAAAAAAAAAAAAAAAAAAAATGCCAAAACAAATTGCCAAACCGATCAACTAATATATAATTCTTTTTAAACTTTAGGTATTGCTTTTCTTTGGCAGTGTGTATGTATGTGTGTGTGTGTGTGTGTGTGTGTATATATATATATATATATATATATATATATATATATATATATATATATATATATTATGAAATGGACAAAGTCCAACAATTATTTTAAGACATTTTATGTTTATACATTCTTTTTATAGATACAAATATTTAAGTAAATGCTCTGTTTATAATAATAATGTTTTAATACTTTTATAATAAACAGAGCATTTTACTTAATTTTGTATCTATAAAAAATGTATAAACATAAAATGTCTTAAAATAATATATATATATATATATACACACACATGCAGATACATAGATATTTCCCAAAATAACCCTAATTTAAGAAAACCCCAGAACATTTGAAAAAAACAAATGGCCCTAAAAAAGAAAAAAGTGGTGCGGGGGGAGAAAGTTTGTCTGTGATACCAAAAATGATATTGTTACATCTTTGATGCCCAGTGCCAAAAAGAGGAAAAGAAATAGTGTGAGAGTATAAAGAGACAAGAAAATGATGAAAAGAAGAAATAGCCACATTTGACACATACGCACTCCAATAATAATAGCATCCCAATTAACATATAAATTCTGTCAAACTTAGCATAAACATATCGAAAATAAGAAAATCCACACTCAATTATTGAAACCTCCTGAGGAGTGGATTGAAAAATTACAAAAGTGCTTGTCTACGAAACTCTGGAGATGAGATTCTGAATATAACATTTATCAGCTAAGTGAGAAATTTTATTTGTATTACATATATGTACCAAATAAGATAACCACCCCCCCGATAAATAAATAATATAAAAAAATAAATTTAAATAAAATAAAAAATATATGAATAAATAAACAAATTAAGTAAATTTTAAACTAATTAACAAATTACAAAAGCACATATAAACACAAGTAAATGTTATAACAAAAATAATAACCAACAACAATTAAGTAATCAATGATAAATAACAAGTAAAAAGTTAACAATGTTACAGAAAATCTACAGATAATCACATTCAGGTATACAAATATTCCTATTCCATAGCCTATAGAATAATATATTTGAAATATAACTGTTATCGTCTACCCAATAACCATTAAGAGAATACAATAGACCTTATTACCCATAATACACCATTGACTGGTCAAATAGTCAAACCAAAACCCAGCACACACAACCTGAAGATTGTTTTTAAGCATGAAACACACTATTGCTGCTTGGTGTTGACTTCATTGTCCACTTTTATATTTACATATTCTCTATCATTGATATTGAGCACTTTTACCCCATAAATATAGCATACCTTAAAACTATATTTTTATCACATAGATATAACTACATTGATAAAATCATTATTAGTCTGAAGTTCTTTTGAAGGTTCAACATATAACACAGGTATTTTTTTTCCATTTTATCATTCAATTATCCAATGTTTCTTCTTTAATCAATACACTGACTCATTGACTTTTTTTTTATAGGTTAATCAATATTCATTCTCATTAAGTGCACTTCTTATGAAACACTACATATTTTGCTACTGACGTCAGCATTTCTTTTTTTTACCTCTCTCCTAAAAATAATTACTTGGCCCTTATCCAAAAAATGTAGTCTAAACAGTGAGGAAATACTTAAATAATATAAAATAGTTACTAGTGACATTATTTTGTGACATTTTTTAGCTTTCAAATATTATCCACATGCAAAATCTAAACACATTAATATTTATTCAACAATTTTTAGGCTATTGCTAGTTTCAAATTGAGCTTGTCGTGATGACAGACGATTGGTTTCATTTGAAAGCTTAATAACCCAGTGGATATTTTGTGGATTAAATTTTCTGTGTGCTGAGAATACAATTTTGTTATTAACCTTTTTATAATAAAATTGGCTTAAGGCAACTACAGTTGCATTCAGGAGCATAAATAGGTGAGGCAGGCTTCTTTATTGTGTTAATCTATTTTAGTCAGATGTTAATAAATGACTAAAAATAAAAAGTAAACTAAATCAGGTTAAATCCAAGTTTAATATATAAAACATACATTAGCCCAATTATACTGGTAAGTAATGTTTACTTTAATTCCCAATAGCTGACAATTATTTTCTTTATGATTGTCAAAGCTTTTTTTCTACTAGGTTTAGTCATAAATGATTTCTGTTTTTGTTTATCAACAAGTAGTTTTATTCTTTTTTGTCAAGAGTGTGTCAAACCAAAACACCCAGCTTCAATGTCAATCGCCATCTTCTACGATTTTAATTCTTGTTCTTTTATTGTCTTCTCTCCTTAATAGTATATTTTGCTCATATTTTCTAACACTCAGTAAATCCTTTGTGTGTTAGTGGCTCTATTGCCTTGCTTGGGGCAAAATGATTAAAAAAAAAAAAAAATTTTTTTTTTTTTAGGTATCATGTAGATTGTGATGTATTTAACATCTTTGTTAATTCTCGAGTATTTTGCTGCAGATTGCTTTCTATCAATAACCTTAGGACTTAATGTTCCACTAATGTTTCTCCAGAACATAAATTTGCAAATCAGTTTTGTAGCTGCCAGTCAGGTATGACTTCTTAACCATAAGCACTACATATTTTTTTTAGATATCTCCATAACGTTATTCCTTTACTTGAACTCACATGACATTATGCGACGTAAAATATATTCAAAATAGTTGAATGATTTCTGGGCAAATCATATACATTTTTTATTAGCCTCAGGTAATTTTAGTAGAGCCTGGTCATGCTTAGCAAATTCTCAAGTTTAAGTTTTATTTCATAATTACTTCATGCATAAAAATGTTCACTTATCTTGTCTGTACTCAGACTATATCTACTCTTCAGGAGATCGGATTGTAAGACTGAATTTATTTTCAGAAACCATATTTTTCTTGAAAGATGTTGACTTATGATGTAAAATTATTTGAATTTATACTAAACCATTATTTTAGTATCAGATAAGCTTGGTCATAGTAAGTTCTCTAGTTTGAACCATATTCAAATTTGAAGTGGCATTTTGCTTTAAAATAAAATAAAATTGGCTAAAAAAAATCTGAGCTTCACTTAAAGCTTAATTTTTGGATTAATTTGAGTGTTTTATCATACTTACAAGCTTCATCCTATAAAACATTATAGAAAAGTTAGCATATGTTTATTTTCTACAAGAGATTTTAATATTTATTGTATAAATCAAGTTGAAATTCTGACTGAAATAATTGGCATTCACTTGACACAACCACCGAGCTGTCTTGGAAGTGGACATTTGGCATTTTTTGAACATTTCCAAAGTAATATGTGCTACATCTAGTCTGAAAGTAAACAGTCTTGGGATTTCAAAACTAGTCTATCATTGTCCTAACTCTAATTTGTTAAGTTATCATTGTTTGAAGTTAATCAAAGCTTGCACATGTTTTAGCACTTATCACTTCTGGATAGTTGCTCTGTCTGCCTCTTTTTGCTAGGAAAGTCATTGAAATCATGTTGAAATGAATACTATATGTGATAAACAGGTTTAACTTGATAATTTATTTATTTTTTTTTTTTAAATGACCTTTTCCAAGTTGATTTTTATGGTCCCACAACAGAAAATTCAGTCAGTTTTTTTTTTGTCACATTTTGCCTACTTTCTTGTTTCTGACCCTCAACATTTAATAATTATAACAAAAAATGCCTGGGACTAAATTTTTTCTTCATTTCTAGTGTAAGTTTCAAAATATCAAAATAATTTAAACCTGCAAAATATAGGAAAATTATTCTCAGGAAGATATTTATAATGTACTCTGTTCTTATCATACATTAAATTAATAATTATCTGCTTTTGGCACCAAATATCAGTTTTTGACATAAACTTCCTTGTATTTATCAGAAGATCCTGATTTAGACCTCTTTTCTCATGGTTTTTTTTTTTTTTTCCGGAGTGCTGAATCTGTTTTTGGTAGGGAAATAACCAAAATAGAAGCCTTGGGTTAGATACAAAATTTAAACTGTTTTCAGGAATTTAGGCTCTTCACTGCAGACCAAGTTTTCTAGAGCTAAACCCCTAATTTTATTTAATTAGAAATGTGAAAGATTTATTTTAATTTTCCTCTTAAGTATGGATAACATTAATACAGTTCCATAATTGAGCTGAAAATCATTTT
This sequence comes from Acanthosepion pharaonis, assembly GCA_903632075.3. Taxonomy (NCBI): domain Eukaryota; kingdom Metazoa; phylum Mollusca; class Cephalopoda; order Sepiida; family Sepiidae; genus Acanthosepion; species Acanthosepion pharaonis. The sequence continues at coordinate 718,845 of CAHIKZ030005594.1, read as the reverse complement.
AGGGCTCAAAAAACCACAAGTGTTTGTTTGGCTTTATTGTGCGAGCCCACAGTGTTGTAAAAAGGTATTATCCTCTTCTGTGCTGTCTCATTGTCAGATATCTTGACAAAAAGGTTTTGCTACAGGTATGCCACAATGGTGGATAGGAAATTGCAGAGTAAAAAAAAAAAAAAAAACTAAACCAAAAAAAAACTGCTACCTCAAACAATCAACCATGAGAAGGAAAAATTATATGAGTTGTCCGAATGAAATGCCTCCTATTTTATATCAGCCCTTGGGATATATATATATATATAAATACCAGAACAATGTTAGGAAAATTATTTTTTTCCACTTTGTCATTAATTTTCCTAATACAAGTATACCTCAGGTTACATCATTTTGGAGTTAAGTCATTCTTGATTATACATCGTTTGTCAGAAAAAAAAAAATATATATATATGTGAAAAGTGTATATAAATATAAATAAATATAAGTATGTATAATTATTTATATATTATATCTGTAATACTTATTAGAAAAAAATCAATATCAGAGATAGAGCTAACATATTTGGTTGGATAGATGTGAGTTTTGTGACCCTGGGTTTCACGCTTAGTGATGCCTGACAATCGCTAAGCGTGAAACCCAGGGTCACAAACTCACATCTATCCAACCAAATATATATATAAAATAAAAATCAAGTTTAAGTCATTTTATTCGACTTTACGTTTGTCCACCACAAATATTGAAGTCGTAATATCACTAAAAGAGTGTTAAAAGCACATAAAATCACGTCACTGTACAATGAATAAGAATAAAGGTATATAAAATCATATTAAAATACACACATTTATGGTAAATGTTAATATAATCATCATAAATCCTAGAGAATGAAATATGAAAACATCTGTGACTCTGTTGTCATATTTAGCAGTCTTTAAGAGCTCAATATTGGCATTTTCCATGGTAGTTCCAATATCTACTGTTTTGTGTTGTTGAAATCCAGTTTAGTTTAGATATACATATGGTATACATCTACTTATTGTCTACTCTCTCATTCTCAATCATTTGTGACTTTATATTTTGCCCCAACGGTTCCTAAGAAAATTCCTAGTGCAAGTGCTAAGCGTCATGCTATAACGCTGCACGATAAACTTGCTATGATAAAATGGCATGAAAAATTTATCATGATTGCTTGATCTTTTGGAATGAGTCGGACAACTGTATCAACGATTGTTCACAATAAGGATAAGATTTTGGCACATATCAAATCTGATGCGCCAGGGATGAAGAATACTTTTATCAATAAGAAAATAGGAAAAATTTTTTGTAGAGATGGAACAACTTCTTTCTCTTTGGATTG
>CAHIKZ030005594.1:665000-712500 GCA_903632075.3 Acanthosepion pharaonis | reverse complement strand
AAAAATATCAATGTATCATTTAGACGCGTATCATCACATTTGTTGTTTTGATCCTTATGTTTTTAGCTATTGGACTCTTTAGTCTTAACCAAGTTCGCATCATATCTGATAGACTTAATAACAATAACATTGTCATCTTAGAAAATGCTTTTGGTAATATTGGAAAAGAAAAGAGAAAAAAAAAAGTTAAATTACTATGATTTGTGCTAACATGGTTACATTATTCCCACTGGGGGCACCATATTTGGTTCAACATACTTATTTTACAAATAATTTTTTGGCAATATTTAACCTTGTGCCCACAAAAAAACAACAAAAAAAATGGTGAGTCAAAAGGGTGTTTTTTTTTTCTCTAACACTGCTATTATTTGAACTACCTTCAAGCACCTTGGCAATGTTTATTGTTTTAAAAAACGATGATTAGAATTTTAATAAAACCCAAATATAAGAAAGTGAATTTACATGTTTTCTTTGTTCTTGAGAATTTACAACAAAAATATTAAACGCTATTTATTTATTAGATTGTTTATTGAAATAATATTGCAAAATATTGGCTAATTTCCAATCAATTCAAACTTTATAAAATGGTAAATAATAAGCATTTCCTTATAGTTTGTTCACATATTTTTATAATTTAGTAAATGTTTATAAATTTATGAATAAAAATGTTCATATTTATTTCTTTATAAATTGGTAAATGATAAATATAAAATTATTCTTGTAAATAAAAAGCATTTAATATTTTTGTTGTAAATTCACAAGAACAAAGAAAATGTATAAATTCTTTTTCCTATGTTAAGGTTTTATTAAAATTCTAATCATCGCTTTTTGAAACAATAAACATTGACAAGGAGTGAAGGTAGTTAAAATAATAGTGGGGTCAAAAGAAAAAAAAAACGCCCTTTTGACACTGTTTTTTTGCAAGAAGAAAGATTAAACATTGCCTAATTTTCACTGTGGTACAATTATTTTGTTTCAGTCTATAAAATTTATACTTTTCCTTTTATAATTATTTTCTTTTTTAAAAATATGACTCCATCGCAACACAGAAATTTCTGTTTCAAAACTGAAACTAAAATTGTAAATTTAATAATAAAAATTAAACTTAAAATCCAGAATTTCATTCCATTGTCAAGCGATGTCAGGAATAACTTTCTAAGAAAAGTTATTCCTAGCATCATTAAAAGTTATTCCTAGACAATGGAACAAAACTCTGGATTTTAAGTTTAATTTTATAATTAACTTTACACTTTTAGTTTTGGTTTTGAAAGAAATTTCTGTGTGGCAATGAAGTCATATTTTTTAAAAAAGAAAATAATTATAATATTATACTCCACTCTTTGTATTGAGCACTGTTTTATTTATTTTTTTTTTTTTAAATAAAAATAATTGCTAAGAATACCCACCCAATTATAAATCTTACTGTTCTCTTATTTTAATATATGTACTTTTCTTTTTATCAGTTTAAAATTCCCCAGCATGTCTATTCTAGCTGGTACTTGTATTTAGTACAAAAGAGCACTTAAGGAAGGCTGGAGGACCCACCAGCCAAAATATAATGATCAAAACAAAGATAATGATACTAGCCTGAATGAGTTTTCAAGTAATTATATCTCAGATCTTATAAGATTTACAAATTATTTGATTTTCTTTTCATTATTCACCTTAGCAGCGGATCGTGTTTCCTTGCGCTTCTTGATCTTCTCTGCAGCCTTTTGGCTCTCTGCAGCAATCCGCTTGGCAGATTTTAAAGGAGTATTCATCTTCTGCATGCGTTTATTCTTCTTCTCCAGGTAAACATCCAATGGATCCTGCTTACTGAATAGTTTCTCATGGATCTTCTGCCAATCTTTGCCTAAACAATCAAAAAGAAGAAAACAAAAGGTACCTTAATCAAAAAGAACTACATTAATCCATCAGCATACATACCATAGCAATGGATCTTCCTGGGAAGTTCTTTCACACATAGCATGTTCTCTAGATTGTCATCTTCAGGTTAACACTTCTTCCATTCTATGCAACCCACTTTGTCATGTCATCAGTTCTAACAAGTTCAAAAGATAAAAAACATTTGGAAACATCATACAGCCTGACATACTATACTAATTTAGCTAAATTTGTATAACACATCAGGCTATATGATGGTTCAATGTAGGAAACAGGTCACATATGACCTCTCAGGCTATGTGACAGTTCCGTGTAGGATATAGGTCATATATGACCTATCAGGCTATGCGACAGTTCCGTGTAGAATACAGGTTTGATTCCTGTTAGAAGACACATTTTTTATGAAAATTTATTGGACATTCAGGCCAGTAAATGTTCTTAATACTGTTTATTATAAACAGAGCATTTACTTAAATATTTGTGTCTATAAAAATAATGTATAAACAGAAGATAACTTTAAAAAAATAATTGTTAGACTTTGTCCATTTCGTAGTGTGTGATGTCATTTGTTTACATTTGGATACACATTGAGAAGACATGAATGTATGAGAGAAATCATGGAAAGTTGTACTTTAAAAACGGTAAATTCAACCTTGCTAATCAGACGCTCCTCTGTAAATAAAAACATTCCTTGAAGTAATCATAAAATAAATACCAAAAGTTATTCCTTCATGATGAAATATACAATTTACTTGGAGAGTGGTGTAAAACTATAAATCCAAATAAAATACTAGGATGGATGGAGTATAATGTTATGAATTTATTAGGTTGAGTCATAAGTAATTTCCGTTTTTGGGAACCAATTGTAATGACGAAGATATCATGCTAACTACTAATCATACTTGGCAATTAAGTGGAGTACACTAAAATATGATAGATAGATAAGGTTGAGTCATAAGTAATTTCCGTTTTTGGAAACCAATTGAAATGATGAATCTATCATCCTGACTAGTAATCATACTTGGTAGTTATGTGGAGTACACATATAATATATATAATATATAACAAGATAGATAGATAGATAGAGTTGTGGAGTGATTTTGCAGTGGAGGCTTGTATATTTGTACTAAATCGGTCCTAAAATAGGTTCGACGTACAAAACGTTAGGAACTTGATATAATAGGCATTACACAGAGTAATCTTGTGGTGGTCGCTGATACTTTTGTATTCAACTCACTGTCGTCCGACATCGACTCACTGACTGACCCCCGTTTCTATTACTATTTCTACTTATATTAGGTGGTAGAGTCTATTAACTATATAATAGGTGTATTTCACCATGATAGATAGATAGATAGATAGATAGATAGATAGATAGATAAGGTTGAATCATAAGTAATTTCTGTTTTTGGAAACCAATTGAAATGATGAATCTCTCATCCTGACTAGTAATCATACTTAGCAGTTATGTGGAGTACACATATAATATATAACATTAGATAGATAGATAGATAGATAGATAAGGTTGAATCATAAGTAATTTCCGTTTTTAGAAACCAATTGAAATGATGAATGTATCATCCTAATTACTAATCATATGTGGCAGTTAAGTAGAGTGCATAAACGATAGACAGATAGACAGATGAGCAACTCAAGATAGTTATTTACATTAGTCAGACTGTTGTCCTCATCTGAACAATGTAAATAACTACAATACCTGATCTCAAAAATATAGACAAACTCAAGATAGATCGATATACTAGGTTGAGTCATAAGTAATTTCCTTTTTGGGGTTATCTAATAATAATGACGAATGTATCATCCAAACTGTTCTTTAAATATATCATCACAGGTGATTAAAAATTGGTTACATATGACAATGTTCAGTGCAAAAGGTAGTGAATTAACAAGGATAAATCTCCACAACTGACCCCAAAAGCTGAGCTCCATGGAAGAAAGCAGATGTTGTGCATATGACAGAATCATCAGAGTATTATTCATTTAGATTTTTTTTTTTTTTAAATACAATGAAATACTAAAAGCTATACTAAATGTCCATAAGAGTTTGGTCAAAAAGTGTCCTGTGCTTTTTTTTTTTTTTTTTTTAAGCATTTCACCCCTAAGCAAGGCAGGAAGCCACTAGGACGCAAGGGGTTACAGAAAATTTGGAGCAAGATCAGATAGGAAGAAAGGATGAGGAGAAGGGTAGTGGATAGATCAAGGCAACTGGGGATGTTGATTGACATTACACTTGAATAGCTGGAGATTATAGCTCTCAGGGAAACTGGAATAGGGAAGGGAGTTCTACAGGCAAGATGTGCAAGATATGAAGCTATTGGAGTAGAAGAGACGGCTACATTTAATAGTTTCAACAGTGAAAGGGTGAGAGTGGGATGCCAGCCTCATAGGGCACTTGAATTCATGAAGTCTGGGAACCAGTGAATGCAGCTCCTTGGAGCAATTACCATAAAAGTATTTGTAAAAAAGACAGAGAGAGGTGACAGTGCGTCTGTGAGAGAGCGACTGAAGACAAGATGCCAGATCAGGGGCAATTATATTGCATATCCGCCTCTGGATCTTATCAAGAACCCCGAGGCAAACAGAAGGGGCTCCAGACCATACATGGCAGCAATACTCTGTGCAAGGGTGAATTGTTGATTTGTAGCAGGAAGAATGTTGTCTTCTTCGATGATGAAGCAAGGACACATACAGCAAAAATAACAAAGAAAAAAAATGTTGGAATTTTGTTCTATCAGTCACTATTAAATATAAGTAAGTCTGGAGTTATTTATTGCTAAAATATGTCTTTTCTTTTTTTTTAATTATATTCAAGTCTGTAAATATTTACAGAGTTTGGGGATAGGTAATATTTTTTTGCTTATATTTAAGTCTATCAGCATTTAATTGGTTCGGGTATAGGTAAGTAGTGGTCATTTATTTATGAGTCAATAACCATTTACTTAGTTTGGAGATATGTAAATGCTGGTTGTTTATAATTGAGTCTGTAAGCATTTATTTGGTTTGATGATAGGTAAATATTGGTTGTTTATATTTGAGTAAACTCAAAAGTAGATTGATAAATGTTACTTATTTGTTCTTTATCTTATTCTGTTAAATTCCAATCCATATTTGGTCTGCATTTGACCCTCACTGTTGCACAATATGCAAACATGTATGTAGCTCATTAGTTGGACTGAAGTGTCACATATGAAATAAACATAAAAACTGAATGAGCCTGTCAGATCATCATTTGTCTATCACGTGTGTGTGTGTGTGTGTGTGTAGAAGAATAAAGAATAAGAAATAAACTAAAGCTACATGAGTTTCACCATCAAATTGAAGGACCATCAGGCCAAGTTCAAACTTTAACAAAGATTGAATCTGGCCTGATGATCCTTCAATTTGAGGGTGAAACTCTAGTAGCTTTAGTTTTATTTCATATTCTTTTTATATTTTATATGTTCTATTTTGTATTTAGAACTTTTTAAAATTTTATTACTAGCCTAAGTATAGTTGGATCTTGCCAGGTACCATTGTATATATATATATATATATATATATATATATATAGATTAAATAAATTTTATAAATTTAATGTTTTCAGTTTTATTTAGTATCATCAGAAATTTTGGAAGTGCAAGAATGTGGAGTTGTGGTTCAATTTTTTAATTCTATTAAACATCACTCCAAAATTTCTGATGATGCTAAATAAATTGGAAAACATATTAAATTTATAAAGATTTTTCTACAAATTCCTTATTTAATTATTTTGTTGGATTCAATCCAAATTTCTAACTCATGTCTGAAGAAGGAAAATCATTAAAAAATAAATTAAAAACCCAGAAAAAATAGAAATAAAATTAAAAAACAAAGAAAAGAAACTCAAATAAAATCATGGATGACAAATATTTGCAAGCAAAATGGCTGACCATAAAACTGAACTTACCTTTCAGAGCTGCCTTTTCTTCTTTTGTTTGTGATTTGTTGGCAGTGGAAAGAGTAGGGATACGGCTGATAAATTCTGAAGCAGCATTGGGGCTCATGATGGTCACTGATTGAGGAGAGAAAAAATTTCAATCAGATAATAAGAAATAATATTTTCCGAGATGAAAATAAAAATAAAAGGACAGATCTTTCTTCTTTTGTTTTAGAGAAGCACTAAAATTGTTGAGCCCAATTTGTCTGAGGCCAGTGATGGTATGTGAGTGTAAAAAGATAATGAACAGATGGGAGAGAACATCTATCATCTGGGCCAAGGACACACATATTCACATTTATACAATCAATCATCTCACCTTTCCATTTACTTGGATGTGTGTGTGTGTGTACACATGCAATCAGTCAGTAACCCAGACTTTACATTTATGAGTGTGTGTATATATATCAGTTAAAGGTCAAATGTAGATCAAATATGGATTGGAATCTGACAGGAAGATAATATAAAAACGTTTTTTCTTTATCATATATATATATATATATATATATATATATATATATATATATATATATATACATACATACACACACACACACGTGAGTAAAGACAAAAGGAAAACTTTACTGCAGCATTTTGTTCTATAATGCATTTTTATTAAGGCAAATGTTAGAATTTCATTTTGCAAAGGTTTCCAAAATTTAAAAATTTAAAAACGTTTATAAACATTCTTTAGGCTTACTGTGAAAGTCAAGGTAAACTATGGAGGATGCAAAGTGATATAATTTAACGCCTAATAAACGAAAAGTGAGTAAATGCTGTTATTGTTGTTGAATTTTTTTCTCTTTTTATAATGTAATTATTTATTATTTTAATTTGATAAATTAATTTTAAATAATAGAATGTTTTGAATTTAACTGTTTCCTAATAATTTTTTATGGTCATAGAAGTTGGCTTTTAGGAAAGGAGATATTTGAAAAATCCAGTAAGCAGATTTACATTTTGGTAAAATGCAATAACGGCACTCTCAAGAACTTTCTGTCTAAGTTGTGTGTGTGTGTGTGTGTGTGTGTCTCTCTCTCTCTTACAAATTGGTACAGATTTGGACAATTTTTTAACCTATACTTTAAAGGACAAACATACATATATGAGAGAGAGTAAGTGAGTGTGTGTGTGTGTGTGTGTGTGTGTGTGTGTGTGTGTGTGTGTGTGTGTGTGTGTGTTAGTTTTACATATAAGCCACTAATCCAGCAAAACACATACACCAACACATGTGCATACAGCTGAAGCAATATAAATTACATGCATACTGATTAAACTATACACACTCTTTATATATTCATATATACACAGTAAACTTACAACACTTCACTCATGAGTTGCTACATGCAGTTATACTTACATAATACTTATATATTTGTTTTTATATCCTAAGCCCACAAATGTTATTAATGAAAATAGATTCTATGACTTAATCTGTGTTTATTGAAACTACCCACCCCTAAACCACATATACGAATGTAAAAATAAAAAAAGGCCTTGTAATCAGATTATAATATGTGTTGAACACCAGAAACTAAATAGTCATTTGCGGTGTCTGCATGGAGGAAAGGGCCAAACAGCCACTGGCAGTGACTGTGTTGAGAGCCAGATACCTAATGGTGGTGACTGCTTTAAGGCCAATCCAGAGAAACAAGTGGTGATCAGTTTGAAGGAACAGCCAGATGGACAATAGCTAGAGACCATGACAGGGAAATGGCTTTTTTTTGTACCTATGTCTTAAAAGTATATATAGGAAGCTACAAAACTAAGTACACAGGAAGTATTATACCAATATTATTATTATTCATTTAATACTAAAATACATTTAATTCATTAAAATCATTAATATTTTTTCTCTCATAACTTTTCCTTATAATACATTTATTATAATTTTTATTTTTCAATAAATAATAATAATAATGATAATAAATGTTTTGCAGGTAAAGTGGAGTATGTGAATGACCGGGTGGGGAAGTTAACAGTTTGAACATTTGAGGGATGAATATGTTTATTATTGATATTATTGTAGAGTAAAATAAGACACCTCTGATAACACAAATGAACTAGGCAAGATGGCTTAAAATAAAGAACTCAAAATGAGTGATGGGGAATCTGTTGGTGTCAGTCAAAAAGAATTCTAATGATAATTGTAGCAGACTGTAGTTTTTTACGCATTGTGATATGAACATGAGTGGAACTCCTGAAATAAAGTCCACTACAAATATTTGGCTGACTAGCGATTGAGTCAAACCAAAAGAAAATGTAACAGAAAAACAAGAAACTGTTATACATGTACAAACAAATATGTATATTAGACAACAAAAAGGGTTTACAAAAGACATAATTAATGCGTGTATGTATGAATATAAAGTGTTTGTGTTTCAAAGTATGTTTGTGTGTGTGTGTGTGTGTGTGTGCATAATGTTCATGGTGGCTTTCCAAGGAAAAGCATAGCCCCGGCCTCCGCCACACACACACAAAAGGGAAAAAGCAATCTTCTGTGAGAGCTTTACATGGTCACAGTGTCTGCTGAAAATTCAAGAGAGAGAGAACAAAGTATTCTCAAGTATTTATACTTTAGAGATAGTGACCCCTAGGAACAATTTGTACAATCAGGAAATTAAGGAGGAGTTAACTCCAACAATGTAATGGTGAGTAGGCTAAGCAAGACATAAGATTATAACTGCTAGAACTGAGTTATAACAGTGGCAATGAGAAATCAAAACTCATACGAAGTAGGAAAAAGTACTTTTTGCTTTGGCACACATGGTAACAGTGACGATGAGAAATTAGAACCATGTTGGTTTAATTTTTTTCTATTGTGAGTGTAAGAGAAAAACATTCTTTAAATATGGAAGAATTATTAGCACAAGTGGTAAAAACAGCAGCTGTTGGAACTTCAAAAACAACAAAATTTAATTGAAATAATACAGGAGAAAATGGAAAATTCCCCATAACAGAATTTACATACACTTCAGATGATAGAACTACATTTTCTGCTTACTTTAGAAGATACAAATAAATTTTCAGAAGAATGCAGCAACTGGGAAGATGAGAAAGAAACATGAAAAATACTGTAATTTTGCACTGCCAATAAAACCAGGAGAAATTTGCTTTGAAGAAACAGTAAATATTCTGACTAAAATTTTTAGCAAGAAAAGTTTGTTATTCAATACTCATTAAAAGTGTATGAATCTGACAAAAAAAGAAGACAAGACATAAATCTGAAACAAGATACAAAAGAAATTGAAGAAAAAGTATGCATATACATACAAGCTAAAGAAAATGTGGAAAAAGAAAAATTAATCAATGCTTCAGATGTGAAAAGTTACATCTTAGAGACAATTGTCCCTTTAAGAATTCAAAGTGCTACAAGTGTGGAAAAGTAGGACATAAAAAGTCCCACTGTAAAACTAAATACAGAAAATCAAACAAAATTTCTGTATGTGAAAATTAATAATGCTGATGTAAAAATGCAACTAGACACTGGTAGTGATATCAATAATCAACAAAACCATGTGGAAAGCAAGTGGAAAACCTATATTAAAAAGAAATTTGAAAGTTGCATGTGGCATGTAGGGTAAGAAATTATTTTTTTATTGGTGAAATGACTTGTAACTTTTCATTTCATAAGTGTGCAAAAGCTAAGTTTTATGTGTTAAAAAACACTACAAACTTATTCGGTACTGACTGGATGGAATTATTTGAATTGTGGGATTTACCTATAAATATTTATTGCAAAAATGTAAGTTGACAAAAAAATATAAATAAATAAAATAAAAAAAAAATAAAATAAAATAAAAAAATAAAATAAAAAATAAAAAAAAATAGAAATAAAATAAATAAAAATAGAAATAAAATAAATAAAAATAGAAATAAAAAAAAAAAATAAAAATAAAATAAAAAATAGAAATAAAATTTTTAAAAAATAAACAAATAAAAATAAAAAATAAAAAATAAAAAAAATAAAATGAAAATTTAGAAGAAGAATTGAAAAAAATGTTTTCAAGATTTCAGATGAGTTGGGTTGGTGTTCAAAAGGCAAAACAAAATTTCATATGAAAAAAGGGTTGACATCAGTGTTTAAACCAAAACATAGTGTACCATTCACAGCATTGCATCAAGTCAATGAAGAATTAGACAGACTTGAAAAAAATAGATGTAATTGAAAAGATTGACCATTCAAAATGGGCAGCATCAGCAGTGTATGTAAAAAAAAAAAAAATATATAAATAAATAAAATTTTTGTTTGTGATGATTTTTCAACAGGCTTAAACAAATTAAGAATCCTATAACAAAGAGTATGAGTTCAATACCTGGTTAAGGCGGTGGAGAACTTGGAGAGGGGAATTAACAGGAGATAACTGATAACTGACATCCATTAGACATGGCATGTAGAACTAGAACAGTCTACCCCAGCGAGTGAAATAAATAGTTCAGTTCAACATTCCAACCACCTGAAGAAGGCCGGAGCGTACAAAGGCCGAAACATTGTGATAAATATGGCAACAAAGATGAGGACAATAGTCCAAAAAAGGTAAATAGTGTAAATAATATTTGCAGTGCAAAAGTTTGACAAATTTATACACAGGAGTTTTTGTTTACAGACGGAATACTGTCCTCTGTTATCAGTTTATAGTTTAAAAAAAGAAATTCCTATGCATACAGCAAATAAATTACAATGTTAGGGTACCATCTTATTAAATTATGATTTCAGGATGGAATACCAACCATCCCAAAAATTAGGACATACTGATGGTTTATCAAGATTGATACCAAAAAATACTGAACCGTTTGAGGACAGTGTTATTGCAGCATTAAAAAATGAAATAGAAATTTAAAATAAGTTATGGAATGTAGTATGCAAATTACCAGTTACCGTAGAAGAAATAAAAGTAAAAACAGAACAAGACATGTTTATTTCAAAAATAAAAAAACAACTAAAAGAAAGTATGAAGGATAGACAATTTTTAGAATCCAATCCAGACTTGAATGCTTACTTACTATGTGATGGAGTACTGTTGATTGCACAATGAGTAGTAATATCTATCATATTACAAAAACAGATATTAAATGGATTTCAAAGTGGACATCCAGCAATTTTAAGGATGAAATCTCTTATGAGAAGCTATGTATGGATCAAAACATTGAAAAATTAGTAAAAGCCATCAAAAGTTGTGCTCTGGCTGCAAAATCACCTCCCATAAAATTACAACCTTGGCCAAAGACAGATGGTCAAGACTGCATATAGATTCAAATCATATGACTTGATACCAGAGGCAAACAGACAGAAATTTAGAAACTATAGAAAACTAGAAACACAGTCATATGTAGAATTTGTAAGACAAAATGAAACATACTTCGATAGGTGAAGCTTAGCAAGAGAAGTGGGGAATGATTATGAGTAGTTGATTTTAATGGAAGAATTTATGAATGGCCTAAGTGAATAATGGGAGAAAAGAAAACAGAAAGCATTCATGAATTAGCCATATTAGTGAACATTTATGCTTTAACTTACAGAAAAGGTAAGATCAGGCCAAGTTACTCAGACGTATCTGGAGGGTAGAATACCAACTGAGGGATGAATGATATCACACCAGGTAGGAATGTACAGCAGAAAACCAATTGTCATTTGAATGGACGGGAACTTCGATGAGTCACATGTTACTACTGTGGGAAGATGGGACATATTTTGACGAATTGTAGAAGTCAACAAAGTGGTGGAATGAAAAACTTGGGTCAGGGCAAGCTGCATGTGAAAAATGATAACAGTAAATCTAACATCAGAATATTAAGGGACATCACAATCCCTCTTACTGTGAAGTAGCCTACCAAAGGATGTCAATTCAGCAACCAGCAGCCGAGTCAATATAAAAAATGTCAGAAGTAAATCTATCAATATACCTATTCACCGAGTGAACATCGTCAAAAGTAATTTCAGGAACTAGAAATGTGAGAATAGTCATTGAACTCACCTATGGAAGGCATAGGTATGTTGATGGAAAACGAGTTAGTGGAAAGAAAGGTAGCGATAGCATATGATTCTGCAGGCACCAAAAGTGAATTTTGATGGGAGTGGTAGAACACTCACCGAAAACGAACTTTTTTTAAAAAATTTTTCTATCTTCTCTTTTTCTTTTCTTACTTTGCATGTTATTGAATTAAATTGTTTATCTTAAATCCACGTGTTCGCTGTCTTTCTTTCACCAATTATCAGTTTTTGTATGACTTGTTCTTAATCTGTAGATATCTTTTCCTTGCATGAATCCAGGAAATCATACCCTGAGTAAAATCATGTTCTGGCTTAAAATATAAATGTAATTTATGCCAGAGGCCTTGGCTGTGTTCGGGCCCATAGCATCTAAAATATTCGGAACAAAAGTAAAATGTAGCTGAAATTAGCTTATCTGCATAGGAATTTATAGTGGTACCAACTTTCAGCTTCATATTTTAACAAATTTATAAGGTGCCAAAATTGACAAAACTATGATTTTGGCATAACAAGCTTTTTTAGAAAATCATTTTAATCCTAGATAAAAGTTTGTCCATAAAATAAGACTTCTATCACATTATCTTTAGATGATAAAAATGTAAAAATTTTCTTAAATTGCCTAACTGGTCCGCTGTTATGAAAATAGGTAATTTTAAGGATGTCAAAGGAAAAAGAAAAATATCAATCAATTTTTAAACAGTAATACCAACATTACTATAAAAGGAATGAAGATATTTACTGCATATAAACAATCTATTAGGTCATAAATGACAAGGAAACTAATTTGAATGTTGTATATGACACAATTTGTAAATGAGAAGCATATTTTTGCATTTTGGCCACTTTCAGGTCCTTTGGAATATTTGTCCCGGCTTTCCCACAGGAAAGGGTGGAGGTTAAAAATGCAACAAAATTGAAAAAAAGCAACAACAGCCTGAAAGGTTAGAGTGGACAATTCTCTATTTTTAGGTGGATCTTTCAGGTGGAAGAATAAAGACTCAAATCCCTGCTTGGTGTGTAAACAATAAAGGAGGAAAATATTTATTTACATGCACAAAAAAGGGTATAAGCATATACACAATTACGAGAGAAAGAAAGAGAGAAGAAAATTCCTTTAACTTTAAAGGAAGAAAAAACTGTTCATAAAAAAAGAAAAGGCTTGCTCAAAATATTTCTCTGAGCACCTAAAGCGAGTAGTAGATTGTTGTTTAAAGGTTAAAACACTTAGATTTGTTCAGAGTTCTTGTAAAGGTGGAAACTGTTGGAAGATACAAATTTCGTAGTTGAGCGAGTTCGTAGGTGCAAGGAGGCAGATCTCAATTGGTTTTTAGTGGTGGGCTGATGTTCTTTCTCAGCAGTCCATAGTAGGTAGTTCTTTCTTGAAGATGACTGCTTTTTTTGCCACCAACCTATGTCACAGATGGTGGTCAAATACTCACTGCCAAACAAGCGTAAATTATCCGTATTTATGAAGATTAGGAGTCTCAGAAAATATCAGGGACTTTTCCCTCCAAAATTGCTATACAAATTTCCTGGCCATTTCATTTGTTAGAAAATATATTCTTATCTCTGATAAGAATCAAAATTTTGGGAGTTGCTTTTTGGAAGCAAGGGTCCAACAAGTTGTGAGCATTATCCCCAGACTTCATGGCACCAAGGACAGGATAATGATGTTCAAACTACTTTTGATATTTTTCAGCTCTATTGTTAGTCAGAAAATATATTTTTATCTTTGATAAGAATCAAGGCTTTTGGAGCCGGATTTGAAAGCTGGGAAAAAAGTTCGGATGAGAATGAGAAAAAGAGGTTAAAATGTGAACCAGTAACATATTGTAGTTGTGGTTCTCAAATTAAATTCTAATACCTTATAAAAATAAATGTACATAAAAACAAACCTAAGCTGTTTATAATTTTATAATCTACAGTAAAGATTAATGATTGTCACCAAGTTTTGAATCTGTAGATGTAAATAATTGAGTTATGGATGTCAGAAGCTCATTGAAATCCATATATCACAAAACACAAAAAATTCACTGAAATTTTAAGGGGCTCTGATTTTGAAACTATTAAAAGGTACAGACCTCCACAACTTCCACTCCTTTGTAGCTCTTGTCTTTTTACTATCTCTCCTAAACCTTGTTCTGCCATTCATTTACTCAAGCTTGCTAGATAGGTTACGCATTGTTCTCCACTGACCATCTTGCATTCAATCAATTCTGTGAGTATCAAATTTTCCAGGTCTTTTTCCTCATTAAGTGCCCTAGAAATTTCAACTGTTTCTTCCTGATGTTAACTATGTGTCCTTTTTGTTTCCATTCTATCTAAAATTTCCTCATTGTTCACTTGTTTGGTCTATGGCATTCTCAGCATCCTTCTGTAGGACCACATTTCTGTTGCTTCAAATCTCTTCTTCATCTGTGAGGAGATTGTCCAAAATTCACTGCTATATAGGACGACTAATATTATAGAACAGGTCAATAGTCTTTCCTTAGTTTCTAATTGTTATGGTCCGGTTCCTTGTACCACTGTGATAGTCCAAGGTAGAACCAATAAAGAACTTGAACACAGGTATGGAACAACACAGATATATTACAAACAGGAATATATACAGAGAAGTAGAAGTGTTAGTATCAACAATCAGGTTTAGTAGCGAGAACAATGTAGTCTCGACCAGTATCATTATTCCAATGTCTTGCAGTAATTGTCTGAACGCGACTCTGTTTCGGACTGCCTCTGACTAGACTCTTGACTCGAACTACTCACTCAACTGACTCTTTGCCTACTCCTGAGGTGCAGTATTTATTAAGTATGGAATAGTCCATTATTATTATTATTATGGGTAAGATCCCATAACACTAATAAAGTTTTCAGGTTTCTTAACAATTTCCTTAGCTTTTGTAAGGCATCTTTCGCTATCCAAATGCACCTTCAGATTTCAATTTTGCACTTTCCACCCTCTGTTAAAACACTTCCCATATATCATTTCCCCACAACCATGTGCTGGCCATGTTCAGACTACATTTAAAGTCACTTGCAATGCATTTACATTATGTATGTAACCTTTTTTCTGTCAGTAAGGCTTGCCTTAAATTCTTAATCAGATTTTTTCATTCACTCTAAAGATTAAACAGTAGTAAATTATAGCAGTAGTGGGGAGGGGAGAGAAATAACATTCACAGTTGTGTTTTATCACTGACTGGATTTAAACATAAGACATAAATTTTGTTTATGACTTTACTGCTACTCCACCTATTTTACCAGTTTCCAAAACACACAATCAACACTGTATTTCAGTTTCTAGTCATTTTTTGTATTGGTAAAATATGTGTAGTTGTAGGGAAGAAAAACTGATGATTAAGACAAAAATTTCCAACATTACACCTAAAATTTGATTTCTCAAATGTTTTTTCCCACCCCAAGCAACTCAATAAAGCCACTAAGATGCAAGGGGATACTGAGTGTGAAAAGTAAAAGATTATTAAGATGAGAGAAAAATAAAAGAACAGTAATTAAAACAAAAGAAAATGATTGACATTGTATTTAAAGTTTTGAAGAGTTAACTGGAAAGCAAGATGCTGCAAGAGAAGAAACTGTTAGCATAGAACTTACAGTTACATCCATTAAGGTGGATGCTTTATTTTTAAAAATAATAATATAAGTTCAAGACTAAAGGAATATTATTCCAGTACGAATTTGGATCCTTACAATTTAACAATTACCTTTTCTGTTCTGAACCTTCTTGTCAATAGCAGCCATTAACTCAGCCTTCATTTCTTCATCAGTCATCTCAGGTCGCATAACCTCAAGTAAATCCTGCACATTATCAACTTTCTCCCCCAAGGCCTCATTGCCTTGCTCATCTTTGTCCTTCTCAATTTCAAACGTTGTGTTTAATTGCTCTTTGACTTCGTCATCATTACCAGCAACTTCAGCTTTTGTTGCCTGGAAGAAGATTGAAAAAAATAAATAAATGAAATGAAATGTTGATAAATTTCATTGGCATATATCAACAGTTATAATGAATATTGCAGCTGTTTCTTCTTAACTGCTATTCTCTAAGTGGTAATTGCCAAGGCTTGCCAGGTTTGTCAAACAGAAACACAAGACATCCTGTTCAAATTTAAATTTAAATTCAAATACAAGGAGCTACCAAAAAATTCTCAGCTAGTCTCACTTCCTAAAGCCTGAACAAACATCGTAATTGGTCAGACTGAGAACTTTTCAGTGTGTCCTCAAACATCAGTAAATTGATACAAAATAATATTATTGCATAGGATAAACTTGTATACAAAAATCACTATGAGAAATCATTTTAATTGAAATTTGAACAATGTACCCTGTATTTCTAGTTTGGTAAATCTGTCAACCCTAGACCTACCTCTAGAATTAATTTGTTTTTGTTATCATAGTATGTCAATGACTGAATGATAATCAACACTACAAACAATAACAATGTTTATCAGGTGAACAAGATTCATGCTTTACTCAAGGGTGTTGATGAATAAGTAGCCGTAGCCAATAATAAAAGTCACCTTTAAAAAGAAAATTTAATATTTTCATTATAACTACTCTATTTTCATTATGCCATATTTGATGCCATATAAGATAAACTTTTAAGAATAGGAAAATAAAGATAGCATTGTATTTTATCTGCAAAGCTGAGGCTTCCTGTACGCTGTAACAGAAGATGTTTACTTCTACTGAACCGGACTTCATAAGTATATGATTTACTTGATATTATTATTACCAGTGCCATCACATGATCAAAGGATTTTTGTGAGAGCTGTTTGTACCAAAATGGAGATTGATGAGGCCAGGAGATTAGCAGAAGAATGAAAGATACAGAACTTTACAGAACCAGAATGTTAGTGTTATGTTGTATCCTTAAAGAGGTTACAAATGGACAAAGGTGGTATTCAAGTGAAGGAACAGCAACACGTGTGTAGACGAAAGAAAGAGAGGTTTATTGTAAAAGAGAATACACTACTAAAAGACAGGGAATCAGGTGGCAGACTAGTAATTTCTGAAGCAAGTCCCCAGGTATATCCTGTGCTCACTATAGATATCTACTGATATAGTCAGTCCACATAGGTGATAGCAGGGTTTATCGATACACAAAAATATTCATTGCACAGAAAATGCCAACTGATTATGAAAGGAAAAATAAAAAAAAAGTTTTTTTTTGTTTTTTTTTTCCTGTCAATGTACTTGGTTAAAAGTGGGATGGGTGGAATTCTAATATGCCTCTGCATATTTTATGCTATCTGTCTATATTTCTGAGGTGAGGTATTATATACACTATTGTCGGACTATTGGTGACAAAGATGAGGACAAATCCAAAACAATAATAAACAAGTTCAAATAATCTTTTGTGCTATCAAATGCAGTAACTGGAAGGTCAGACTTAGGCCTGCTGCTGATAACATTTAACCCAGTACAACTTGTGACATGGGTGGGTCGTTGGTGTCTAAACCAGCTCCTCTACTAGCTTTTCTGCTGGTGAGGAGGATGGCATGTCACCTCACAGAACAAAAAATAAAAACTATCAAAGGGCAGATGAGTTTCTTATAGGAACCAACAGTCAACATATACACACACACATATACACACACAATAGAATTTTGGGGATAATAAATACACATATACCTATGTTTGTGGTGCATGCATATACAGTCGTTAATATCTTGTTATTTAGTTTATTCACACTTATACAGTGTAACCCGGATATAAGAGAGTTGTCGGGACCGGAGAAGAAGTCTCTTATATACGGGTTTCTCTTATATCCGGGTTTGGTCTATTTTATATACATTAACACAGGCTCTAATTTGGGACCAGAGAAAATCTCTCTTATATCTGGGTTTCTTATATCCGGGTTATACTGTAATTATTTTATACAGAAAATTACTTAACTGTAATTGTACAATCCTTGGCGTTCTTCTCTCGACCCTGACTTTGAAATTTTATAGAAACATCCAGTTTTCAAGGGTCCATTAATTAAATAAATATATTCCTGATTTCTGTGTTTTTTTACATTTTTACTTTTGTGCCTTTTCAATTCAGTTATGTACATGCACATGTCCATGAGTTTTGCATTTGCTTACATGTTCATTCATAAGCATAATATTTTTCTAATTATGAATTTTTCTTCCAATATAAAAAAAAATATATATATATATATATATATATATATATATATATATATATATATATATATATATATAAGAGGCTAGGATGGGATCTTACACCTTGAAAGGCAATCTTCCTAGAGATAGTGTCTTGTTAAAAACTGTGTACTTTAACTACTGTCAGTGCCTAATTTGAGTGTTAGCAAGAGCCTCTGACCTTGTAAAACCTTGCCTCAAATCATTATGACAAATCCTTTGTCAAGCAGGACCCACCTTAATTTCTGCAAGATTAATATCCCAGTGCTCCCTTGGAAAAAAAAAAAAAAAAAAAAAAAAAAAACACGGCGGGAAGGCGGTTGGAGCTCTGTCTATGTCAGGAGAAAAATAATAAAAAAAAATCCTGCATAGAAAATCCCCCAAATTTCTAACACTAACAGTAAAGAGCAACACAATAACTTCAACTAATTCTATTTCTCCCATTTTTCTGTTGACTAAGCAAATGTCTAACTAACAATTTAAACTGTTTAACCAAAATAAGGAGCAGAAAGGACCATTAAAAAAAGCAGCTTTTGTCGCTATTGAGCTGCTAGATTAAAGCCAGAGGAGAGATCAGCTGCCATGATCTAGTCACCGAGAGTTTGGGAGTTGCACCCATATACCATTGTATCATCAGCATACATCTTAGGCAGATCATTTATGTAGAAGAAGAGGAGGGTTGCACTGAGAAGTGAACCTTGGGATGTTGTTAATAAAGTATAGAGGGGAGAGATATATTCAAAAGATCAGATCATACTTTGTCTTGTCACTGAATTTTGTCTCTTTTCTCCAGGCTGTTTCATAACTTCTTCTCATGGTGACACACATCTCCTGGCTTCATATTGCTAAAGATACAATAGTATAACAATATTTGGGGTAAGTGAAATAAAATCTTTGAAAGACCTTGCAGAAGACACACACACACTATATATATATATATATATATATATATATATATATATATATAAAATAAAATGATCAATTAAGAAAACACCTTAAAAATCCATATCAGTTATAATTTATTTTATGAATATTGTTATATTCATCTCTTCAGACGAAACATTTTTAAGAAAAAAAATCTAAGATTTTTTTTTTCTTAAAAATATTAAGTTTGTAGAGATGAATATAACAATATACATGAAATAAATTATAACCAATGTGGGTATTTAAGGTGTTTTCTTAATCTATCATTATATATTGCTCTGTAACTTACATTGAGCTCTCATTAGATTAAAGTCCTCCTTGGAACAATCCCTACCAATTCCAAACTGGTATTTTATATATATATATATCTTACTTATTATAAAACGCAGATTATGTGTGTGTGTCTGTTCGTTTATATATGGAATCGTATTTCCTACATTTTTCAACCAATTTCAACAAAACTTCACAGGACTACGTAAAATTACCCGGCGGTGGTTCTGACAGCGCCAAAAATTGGAAAAACAATTGTTTTTGCACAAAATCAATTTGAAAGCATGGGTAAGGGTATCGCACCTGGCCGGAAGTTACTGCTGGCTACTCAAACATCCAAATGCCGTTAACTTCCGGTGACTCAGCGATTTTTTTCAGAGAACGATACACAAAAAGTAAAACAAATGAAACATAAACATACACAAGTCCTCCTAACTAAAAATAATAACCGGAAACTACTTTAAATACACATGGTGTCCAAATGAAACCTATGTGTACAGTCAAAATGCGGAAGTTAATTTTTAGTCATCAACCGAAATATATTGCCAACTGGCTACAATGCTAACTGCAGCCGACATAAATACAGCCGATTTCTTCCACCAAGCAACTCTATTTGTCCCTTTTCCTATCATTCTCTTGCATTCCTATCTATATTTGATCTTAATAATTATATATATATATATATATATATATATATATATATATATATATATATAAATAAAAAAACAGATGCAAACTATGCCTGGAAGAAAAAATTAAAATAATTAAGTACAAAAATACAAGCCAGTTATTGAACCAGTGAAATGAAATTATACTTAAATGTCATCATAAAACTAAGTTTATATAGTCTTAAAAATAGACATTTATTTTGCATCAAACACTGAAAAATATATATTAAATTTGTAACTATGTGAGTTTATATATATATATATATATATATATATATATATATATATATATAGGTATGTATGTATCTATCTATTACTTTTATTACTATTATTATTACTTTAAATATATCATATATGTTTTTTTTATTACTAATAAATGATGATGATGATGTTCAAATGAATAACAACATAGATTGCATTTCTGTGATTTTTATTACTGGTTGCACAGTTAAAGTTTTATCCATAAAATTTTCCCCTACCTTCCCTTACTGCAATATTCTCAAAAAAAATCTAAAGTAGGATCTGTAATGTAATCGGTACTGAATTAGCTTCTTGACTTCAGCCACTTTCTCACAGACGTGATGTGGCTTCCCTCTGTCTTTTCTACAAATATTTTCATGGCTACTGCACTGATGAGCATTTTTTCCCTGGTGCCTCGATGACATGAATTTAAGTGTACTACTAGATTGGCATCTAGGTCCCAACTTTTTACTGTTGAAATAGTTAAATGTAACTGCGCTTCTAACAGTTTCTTTCCTCGCACTTCTCCATATTGGAACTCCATTCCTCTCACTAGCTTCCCTGATAACTACAATCATCAAAAACCTAAATGCAACTTCAGTCACCATGTTTTGTTGCGTTGATACCTGTTCTTTTTTCCTTTCTTCAATCCCCCCTACACCCACACTTTTCTCTCATTTTCACTCTCCATAACCCCCTGTGTGATAACGGCACTTCTGACTTGCTTGGGGTGAAATGCTTAAAAAAAACCCCAAAACATTGAATATAAAATAATTAGGGTACTGACAAAAGCATCTAATAAAATAATTAGGGTACTGAAAATAGCATCTACCACAACCAAAGGTAAAGCTCTCCCTACCAACAGCTAAAATAATAAAAAAGTGCTCAATACAATATATATATATATATATATATATATAAGGCAGGATGTGTGTGTGTGTGTGTGTGTGTGTGTGTGTGTAACGAATACACGGCCGCAATTTCCGACGGATTTACACCAAAATTTACACGCACATGCTCCAAGTTAGCGGGAATGCCAATACTGACTTTGCATTTCCCAACTCCCATCAATAGTGGAAATAATCGATTTTTTCATGCTTCTACGGCAGTTTTCATGTAGTTTGCGGCCATTTTCTACTGGCCAGAATGAGAGCCAATAGCTGGCTGCCACGAATAGGCAGGAAGATTCTATTGGCCAGCATGAGAGCGAACAGCTGACTGACACAAATGTTAACTAGCATGCTAGCATGCAAAAAAAAAAACGATAGCTGCATTCGTTACAAGTGGGAAAAATTTAAATCTGCATGGCACTTTACTCCAATTGGCTAATTCACTTGCTTAAACTCAACGTTGATTCCGATTCCGCAGAACTGGGTTGGGTGTGAAAAAGTATTTGTTGTTAACATTCTTTTTTTATTTGGTTTTTCCAGTTACGAGTCCTTTTTTAAAGCTGATCGTTTTGTATTCATTTTGTTTAGTTCTTTTTTCGTAACAGATTTAATGTTTAGTATAGAGCTTAGAAAAAATTTGCAGTGTGAGATAGGCAAGAAGTAAGGCATGTACCAACATCAGCACTGCAAAGGGCACTCCTTTAAAGGCAAGGAAGAGCAAAAATATTTTAAGTCAAGTGATAGCAATTGCTGTATGAGTCGTACGATTTTTGAATCAAGGACGGGCAACGCCGGGCTATGCTGCTAGTATATATATATACAACAGAGATCCTGCCAGAGTGAGGTGAACACATGTACTACAAGTGGAAATACTCTCAAAGCTTGGCACTCGCTGTGCCAAATAGTGGAAGCTTAACTGAAACTAGCTTGTATCTCAAGGTATATATATATATATATAATGTAAATCTATTTAAACTCAGTGGATGAGAAAATCTGGATAGCACAATTTTCATGCAAATTGGCATCCAAGGAAAAATTGGGAAAAAAAAAGGAAAGAAAAAAAGAAATGAAAAAAGGAAAAAATTACAGCCTGATGATGAGGACATGAAGTCCTTGAAAGTACTTGTTGCAATAAAAAATACACCAGATCCATCTGACAACAATTTTATACATAAGGATCACATCATTCATTCAGTGGATTGTAAGTAGTTTAATGCTTATATTAAGTCTGTTAGCGAAGAGATTTCGCCATTAATTGAATTAATTGTTATATCTCGTGCAAGATATAATAAACAAAGTAAACCTGAGTGTTGGTTTTCAATAATAATTTTATAATCGGATGAAGGTATGTCAAAATACAGAGACAGAGTCGGGAGTATGCTAACCTCAATAGGTGTTAACAAATGAAGACCTCCTTCACTGTCCGCTGTGGTCATACTTAATCGGCAACCAGTCCGTCCATTATCGTGAATGGGGAAGTTGGGTTATATCATCACAACACCTCCCCCCGAAGCTGAAATTCTCCCTTTTGAAAATTTCTGCTTCTAATGTCGTCTTCTTTTTGGATCCGGACTAAAACACTCCACTGGTTTTCTTTCCTGTGTGCTCCTTCTTTTAGTTGTCACAATTAGATCCTTTTTTGGCAAAGATAATTTCCGCTTTTCAGCCCGTAAGGCTGGTCCATGCGATACAGGTTCAAATACACTATTGGGTAGTGTCATGTTAAAAAGCATCGCATAACACTTCCATCGAATTTCTTCTTCGCTTTTTCACTTTCTTCACCATATCGTGGTCTAATCTGATTGATGTGTCTTTTCCACGTAATTTTTTACTTTTAATCGTGTAGACCACTTTACCAATCCTTTTCTGGATTATGCCATCCGTCCAATAGCTTTTTCCACTTTTAAAATTTTTAAAAAAAACTTTGTCTCCTGAAGTGTATTTTTTTATGTTGACTTTTTCCTCTTTCTTAGCAACTTTTTTGTTTTGATAGGGTAACAATCTATCGAAAATTGATCTAATTTTCCTTGCGAACATAATTTCCGCCGGTGACATTTTCACACCGTTGTTCTCATTAGGAGTTACCCCATAGATTGCTAAGAACTTCTGAATAGTTCTTGCTTCCGTGTCCATACCTTTATTTTTACGTAAAGCACGTTTAAAGGTGTCAACAAATTTCTCGGCTTGACCGTTCAACCTGGGATGACACACTGGTGTAGTTATGTGCTCAATGTCTAAGGCAGTACAGAAATCTTTAAACTCCATATTTGTGAACGCCGTACCATTGTTGCTAACCAATGTTCTGGGAACCCCGAAACGACTGAAAATTTCATCCAATGCACTGATGGTGTTCCTAGACGTAGGATGCTTGCACTTGACTACCTCAGGCCATTTCGATAAAGAGTCCACCAATATCAAATAATAGTACCCATTAATTGGTCCAGCATAGTCTATATGTAGACGTGCCCACGGCAAATCCGTTTTCGACCAAGGATTCATTTTGACCGGAGGTGCCCTTGCAGCCAATTGACAACCTCTACATAGTCTTACAAAACCTTCAATACCCTTGTCCATTCTTGGCCAGTATAAGTAACCA
Organism: Acanthosepion pharaonis; assembly: GCA_903632075.3. Classification (NCBI taxonomy): domain Eukaryota; kingdom Metazoa; phylum Mollusca; class Cephalopoda; order Sepiida; family Sepiidae; genus Acanthosepion; species Acanthosepion pharaonis. Next base: position 688,896 of record CAHIKZ030005594.1, on the reverse strand, counting down.
CGCATGAGTGATTTCATCCGAGACATTCCAGGATGACCGGTATGAAATTCTTTCAGCATATCTGTACATAGAGATTGAGGTATAACAATTCTATCTCGTACATCAACGTGTTGTCGCAAATTGAAAAAGGTGAAATCTGAGTTCCCTTTTTTCTGTCTTTTGTTCCATCTCGTCTGGTTCCTTAATTTCACAATATAGTGATCTTTTCTGCTTCTTTTTTATTTGGTCCAACGTTACGGCAATTCCCTGATTGTATTCAACAAGAGACCTGATATTTCTTTTTCCTCAGTTAATGCTGCTATAACCGTCTCTTCTAACATTTCTTCATTTTTTGGAATCAGCCTTGACAATCCAAATATTGTAAGTAACGGTTTATGGTCCGTTTGAAGTACAAATGATCTACCATGTAAAAGCGATGGTATTTTTAACCCCGAACACAATCGCCAAAAGCCTCTTTCTCGATCTGACTATAATTTTTTTTCAGCGGAAGAAGAGTCTTTGACGATCTTGCGATTGGTTTAGTAGTGCCATCTTCATATTTGTGTAGCAGTGCAGCACCCTCCCATACAAACTTGCGTCAGTTGCCAGAATGATCTCTTTCTCAGGATCATAATGTGCTAAGGCGAGATCTGCAGTAGGCATTTTTTATTTTCTGAAAAAGCCATCTCGCAATCTTTTGACCAAAACCATTTCTTGTTTTTTTTCAACAATTCGTTAAGGGGGGGTCTTAAATCATACATTTTAGGTATGTAGATTGCATAATATTGTACCAACCCCAGAAACGATTGTAGTTTCGCAACTGTGTCGGGTGCAGGCATGTTCTTAATTGCATCGGCTCTCTGTGGGTCCGGTTTCCTGCCTTCACTATTACCTGTCCGAGGTATGTAATTCTTTCCATGAAGAATTTACACTTCTCGTGGCTTAATTTAAAGCCAAAATCTTCTAGTCTTTTGAATATCGCTCTGATGTGCATTTTATGTTCTTGAACATTCTTACTTTTGACTAGAATGTCATCTAAATAGGCGGTACCAAACTCAAGGCCTGCCAGCATAGTGTCCATCACCTGTTGAAACAAAGCTGAAGCGACCTTTAAGCCGAAAGGAAGCCTATTTAGCTTATAAATACCTTTATGTGTATTTATACACAAATATTTTGAGCATTAAATCACTCACTTTAATCTGCAAGTATCGTCAGACAGGTCGATTTTTGAAAAAATCTTCCCCCATTCAATTTTGAAAAAATATCTTCTGGTGAAGGTAGTGGATAACTGTGATTTTTAAGGCAATCATTTAACCCTGTTGAAAAATCTCTTTTACTCTTATTTTTTTCGTTTTCTTCTTAACATAAACTGTTGGCGAGGCCCAATTCGCATGGTCAACCTTAGATATCACTCCCATTTTTTCAAGCCTTTCCAATTCCTTATTAATTGTGTCTAAGGAGGAAAAAGGAACGTTTCTCTTAGGTTTAAAAATTGGTTTCACATTTTCCTTGAGTTCAAATTTGACTTCCGTCTTAGTACATAAACCCAATCCCTCAGAAAAAACTCTGGGATATTCTTCTTTTAATTTATTCATGAATTTTTCATTTTTAATACTTTTTTGTTTTTCTGCACTGTTTATTACGTTGCAAAATGAGTTAATCGGGAGTTCAAACAAATCAAAGAGTACTATCCAGTCTATTCCAAAAGACATGAATTAATCCCTTGGATTACATACACTTTCGTTTTTGCAGTCTTGCCACATAACTAAATATCGCACTTTTAATTCTCCCTTAAAGTTTAATTTCTTTCCTGAAACCCCTCTAGCATTTTTTTTGGTTTCAGATAATTTAGGTCTTCAATATTTTTCCATGTTTGTTCATCAATGATGCTTATGTCTGAACCAGAATCCAATAGGAAAGTAATTGTATGATTATTTATACGTACATCTACGTACTTTCTATTTTTACCTTTCTGAATTTCTTTTTCTGATAATACCAGGCTTATATCTTGTAATTTCCTTTTCTTGTGGCAAACCGAATATTTATGCCCTTTATTTCCACACGATTGACAGAATTTATTTTTGTACCAACACACATCTTTGGTATGATTTTTATTTCCGCACGATTGGCAGAATTTATTTTTGTACCAACACACATCTTTGGTATGGTTATTTTTTCCACACGTCTCACATTTTTCTATCTTTTTGGCTTTTGGAGTTTTTTGAGTTTTTACGTGTCGAACATTAGCGACACATTTTTCCTCAATTTGTATATTATCCCTTTTTACATTTATGAGATGTTGGCATTCTTTGGTCACCCTTTGTAATGTTATTTTCGAGTCTTGCTCAACCATTATTAATATTCTCGACCTAATTTCTTTATATTTAGGATCAGTTAGTCCTTGAAGAAAAATTAGGCACTTGAATAAATCTTTGGTTAATTCTTCTAACTTGAATTGTTCAACCAGAGAGTTCACTGTTCCCGTGTATGTCACAAAATCCTCGTTATCTGCTTTAACGATGTTTAGGCATCTGTATCGCGTGTGGAATAGACTATTCCTTTCGTCAAATATTTTTGACAGAATACTTATAGTTTCTTCAAACAAAACTTCTTCTGGCTTTCTGGGCAATATCAAGTTTGAGTACTTCCTATTCTCGTTTGTCCCTAGTCTCTGGACTAATAATGTTACTCGTTCCTCATCCGACCAATGTTGACATCTCTTGGTAAATATAGTTTCGAAACGTTTAAAGTATGCTGGAAATGTAATGCCCGAATCAGGATCATAAATAAATTCGGATAATGAATTTGCTATTCCTTCGGCAGAAAAAACAGTATTTTTTATTTCTCCAGTCGCCTGTTTCAGAATTTTTTTGAGACTTTTTTGCTGTTGTAATATTTGTTGTTGTAAGTCTTGGTGCTGTTTTTGTTACTGTTGTTGTAACTCTTGATGCTGTTGTTGTTGCAAGATTGTACACAGCCTTTTAGTCATTTCAACTAATTGCTCCATCCTGACTTTATTTAGAATTCGGCAAAATTTTTTTTTTTTTTTTTTTTTTTTTTTTTTTTTTTAGACGGTTAACAGACAATTTACAGCCATAATATTTTTGCAACCCATAATTTTTACTTGAATAATCAATTATTAGACAGGCTCGCATTTGAGTCGCGGTTCAATATATATTTTTCAAATCACAATTTAACAGTAAAAATTTTCTTACTTTTCAAAAAGTTTCCTTTTGACTTGTCACTCTGTTTTCCAAATCCTAATTGGCGTCAACAGATATCTTTGGCTTGTGAATCTGCTTCCGAAATCCGTTCAGCGTGGTCTGATATATATATATATATATTTTCAGGTAAGTACGTTGCACAATCCTCGCCGCCAGCTGTTATATCTCGTGCAAGATATAATAAACAAAGTAAACCCGAGTGTTGGTTTTTCAATAATAATTTTATAATTGGATGAAGGTATGTCAAAATACAGAGAGAGTCGGGAGTATGCTAACCTCAATAGGTGTTAACAAACGAAGACCTCCTTCACTGTCCGCTGTGGTCGTACTTAATTGGCAACCAGTCCGTCCATTATCGTGAATGGGGAAGTTGGGTTATATCATCACAACATTAATATTGCTAATTGATTCAATGTATGGTATAAAAATATATATAATATAAAATATATGCTGCCAAATATATATATATATATATATATATGTATGTATGATGTCATCTGTTTACGTTAAGATATGCTTCTAGCAGATATGAGCATTCGAGAGAAATCATGGGAAATTTGTAGTTTAATAACAGTAATTTAACCTGTATAACGAGATGCTCCCTCTGTAGCTAAATGGTATAGCACATCAAGATATCACACACACACACACACAAAACAACATGTGTAAGATTTGGAACAAGAATGCTGTTAGCAGCTGATGTCATTTAGTTAAGAGACACTATTAAGTAATGATGCAATATTTGTCCTCAGAACTTCTATAAAAATATAATATGCATAAGAAAGAGACAAATTATTATTACTTCTCAATTTGGGCCACAAAGAATTTGAAAGCAATGACTAGTAATTATTTCTTCCCTTGGACGCTGTTTATATAAAACAGAAAAATAATTACTTCTCTTAGACTGACATAAATGAGGAAAATCGAGAAACAATGCAATTTGTAATATTGATTACTTCCCTTGGATCTTACTGTGACGTCAAATTCAAGAAATTCAAAGTTATGTCATTATAACACTGATTTATTTCCCTTGGACCCGGTTGCGCTAAACTAATTGTTATCAATCTTTTCCTATCTGTGGCCCACTTTTGATTCATTGGTGATTTTTTTATGGCCCCTCTCTACCCGTTTACTTTATCAAAAACTCATTTTACAGTTTCTGGAACAAATAAACAGTGACATTTCTCCATATAAACTCCAAAACTGTTTATTTTAAAAACAAAACCAGACAAATGAAATAAACTTTAAACACACAAATTAAAAAAGTTCTGGAAAAAAAAAAAAAAAAATCATAATACTAACGCGGGAAAAATTATTTTATTTAATTTCTTGTATTGGCATTTCCTATTAACAACTCAGCATAATTAATAAAAAATAAAAAGGGGGGGGATACAGCTTACACCACAGAAAAAAAAAATTTTAAAAAATGAATAAAAGTGGATATTGCGAGTTGGTAAATATTTATGGATCATTCAATAAGTAGATGAAAGTAATTTTGTAAATAAAGCTCAAAAATATATTCAATTACATAATTTAAATTTATTAGAACTAAAATATAGAGAGCAACAGGGTTGTAGCACTGTGGCCTCCTTTAGCAAACTTGTGCTCCCCACCCCTAAATTTTTCTGTAGTCCTCATAAAATTTACCAATACTCTCTAGTGGTCATCACTTAAGAACCACTACACTAAACAATATTTAAGCCAGTGCAACTGTAAAACTAATCACTTCATTTATATCTTTTATTAGACTGACTCATTAAATCATTTCCATTTTTGGTAACCATTTATAATGACAAATTTATTATCCTGTTTCTTAAATATATCATGACAGGTAGGCTTATGGCCACTTCATGCTGAAATATCAGTCCTCATATAACCACCAAAGTTAAGTAATATTGAGCCTGGTTAGAACCTACATAGATGAGCGCTTGGAAATATGTGTTGTAAGCTTGGATGTATAGGTGGTCTAATGAATAATGGCTTGGAATTGTTAATACGATATCAGAGTTCCAATTCTTTTTGGGTTTGTTATATTCACTTACATGTAAATATGCTTAGGAAAGGTATGGATCTACCTTCTCTCTTCCCCAGGTATGGGTTAATTAGTAAGACTTGTATCACTGCATTAGATGGCTCCTTGCGCAACTCTTGTTCAAGGAGCACTTTGGTTGAAACCTAATAGAAATCATGATTATGGTATCTCTATTACAGGGGCCACGTACAAATTTGAATTCAGAGTTGTTCTCATTGACTGATTGTTAGCCATGGCTAGAGAACCCAGTCTGCTCTGCTATTTAACCCACATCTGCGGGGAAAAGAGATGGCTTCATACCACTTCCAAGAGTATTTGTGTATAAGTGAATGTAACGACCGCAACTGGAATTTGAACTCGGACCCCAGATTTCTTATTCCAAGCTGTTATCTGTTACACCACCTGCAAGTAACAGTGAATATATAGTTGAATAAAAATGTAGTTATATATTATTTTTTTTTGAAGAGTAACATTAATAAACAGGAGCAAAATTTACTTATAACTCAACCTAATAGAAAATCGATCAGTATTCTTGAAATTTGGTGACATAAAACAGGGAAGTGATTTTATGCATGAGCTGAGTAAAATGGATGAAATAAAGAAAGGAATACATACTTGATGCTTTTCAAATTCTACTGTTTCATTGTGATCATCTATTTTACTAAACGTATCTTCGATGTTCTCCAATTCTGCAGAATTATTGCATTTGCTATTCTCCTCATCTTGATCGACTGGATTCATCATAAAGACAATTTCATCATCCACATATTGTTCAGCAACTTCACTCTCATCTGCCTCCTGGAAAAATGAGTTCAATGAAAAGACCGTCTCATCTTCAGGAGAAACAGGTTCATCACATTTTCTTTCAGGTGATATCGATTTGCCATCATCTTTGTGATATCTTCTAATATCTCGTATTAATTTGTCTGCCTGTAAAGGATAAGAAGGAAAAGACACAAAGGAAAAATAAGAATCCAATTTTATATTCAGTATAAAAATCTTGAGTGTTTTTAAATTTTTTATGAAGTTGGAACAAAATAAATGGCTAAGACAGAGACACTGGAAAAATAAAATAAACTATATTTTGGCTATTGGGTAAATAAACATCACTTGTTAATATTAGAATGGAATACCATGAAATAAATTAGTTATACTGTCACTCATTAATATTAGATTTATTAGATAAAATAAATGGCTGCTTTTTTTGCATTACTTTAGTGCACTTGAACTTTTTGCATCTCTCTTTCTCCTCCGTTTATGTGTACACTTCTTACACTTCAGGTGGGGAGGAGATGCTGGTACTAAAATCCAAGATATTATAAGCTTTAGTATCATGGTGGTACCTACTAAAATTTTTGAAAGTATTTTAGCACATTTGTACTGAAACACCAAAATTTTGTTTTTAATTTTTGTTGTTTGTCAATCAAAATGAAGTAAATAAATCAAAATTAAGTTAAAAAAAAAAAAAAAAAAAAAAAAAAGCAAGATTTTCCATGTGGAAGGGTGGAGGCAAAACTGGGTAAAAGAAACGGTGACACCATAACAAGCACCATACAGCAAAAAACAATTAGATGTTTTAAACAGTTTTAGGTAGTCTTCTGACCACTTACTTGATACTCCCCTGAGCTTATTTGTTTAAAGGATTGTCCAATGAACATCAGCTGCATGATTCATAACACAGGCATTGTGGACGCAAGAATACAACCAATTAAAAATATGGGTGGTGTTTCACTAAAATAGCCATAAAATATTTTGACAAACATAGATAAACATGCCTGCAATAAGACAGTATCAAAAGGATGGTTTTACACATGACACCACTCTTTTAACTACCTTCACTCTTCGGCAATGTTTATGGTTTTAAAAAGTGATTATTAGGATTGGAATAAAACAAACACATGAAAATGAATTTATACATTGTTGGGAATTTACAAAAATAATAAACACTATTTATTTATTAGATTGTTTATTGGAATGGTTGGCAAAATATTGGCTAATTGCCAATTGATTCAAACTTTATGAAATGGTAAATAATAAGAACTGCCTTATAGTTGGTTCACGTATTTTAATAATTTAGCAAATGTTTATAAATTTATGAATAAAAAATTGTTTTTGCATTTATTTCTTTATAAATTGGCAAATGATAAATATTACATTAGTTGTAATTGTATTAGTTTTTAGAATGTTGGAAATATAAAATTATTCTTGTAAATAAACAATCTAATAAATAAATAGTGTTTATTATTTCTGTTGTAAATTCTCAAGAACCAAAAAAAAATATAAATTCATTTTCATCATATGTTTAGTTTTTTTTTTTTTCAATTCTAACCAGTTTTTTAAAACAATAAACATTGCCAAAGAGTGAAGGTAGTTAAAAAAGCAGTGTCATTGGGGAAAAAAAAAGTCTTCTTGACACTATGTCTTATTGCGGCCATGTTTGTCTAATTATCTTTCTCCTTTTATTTACTTCTTATAAAACTGTTTTCTGTTTCACACACATAAAGAATGGTTTGGTTTTATTTACTGGTTGTATCACATAACATTATATATACATATTATAAATTAATTGATTTAAAATTTGTTTTTTTCCGCTACACAGTTCTAACCATGTTTCAAAAATAGAAGCTAAAAGCCCCGAATTTTGTAAAAATAAAAATATCTATAAGAACACCGGATTATATATCTTACTGTTCTTTCTTTTTATTTATATATATATATATATAATATATATATATATATATATAATATATATATATACATATAATATATAATATATATAATATATATATATACACACACACATACATACACACACACACACACACACACACAGAACTTTCTCTTCTAACGTACTTTTCAGCTCCTACTATAATTTTAGGGCACACTGATATCAATTGTCACTTTCAAGCAGGAGGACCACATTGTCTTTTTTCAAAGTAGTTTAGAGAATTGCTTTTAAAAGGCTCCCTACACCCATAAAATATCCTCCAGACTGTTTGGTGTTGCTACAATGGAGTAAACTGTTACAGAATATAGCAATTTTGACAGTTTATCACAGCAATGGCCATCAATAATGAAGAGAAAAGGACCTTTCCTTTTTCAGGTTAATCCATGCCCTCATACTTATAAAAAAAAACAAAAAAAAAAACTCCATATTGATATATATTTTTAAATTCTTATGAACATTTCCTGTTTCACAAATTTTTTTAGTGAAAATATGACAACGAGGTCTTAGATGCATATACAATACATGCTATCGGGCCTACATCAATGTAGACTATGTCAAAAATTATTACCAGAAGTTTGATGATTCGCTGTTTTTTGATTTTTTTTTTTGATGATGGACATTCCAGTAAGCAAGTAGATTCTGTGACAGACTTCAAAATGGGTTCACTTCCATGGAAAGAAAAGTAACTCACTCCAACACTGTAAATTGTGGAAAGCATGGTTCACCATAGATCATAGCCAATGCAAGCTTCCCTCAATGGCTGCTGGCAGCAAACTGTTTACCTCATCAAGCAAATGCTTAAATACACATCGAACTAATGAATATTCATAAGCTAATGGTATCATAAGAATTGCATATGCACTTCCCGAATTGCAAATGGCCATCTACATACAAAGCACAGAAAGGATCATAGTCATTCAGCTTCAGGTAATTTGTCACAATTAAATAAATTCAGTGTTAGTTCACTGAAAATATGACACGTCTATGATATTTTCATTTGTAATTCAAAATGGTTATTTTGCTCAAGTATCTGATAATTTAAGTTGTCACCAATTCAGCATAGAATAAAATCAGAAGAAAGAGAGTCACAAAATGACTACAAGATCCCTGCTTAACTTTGATAGCTATAATAGTCTAATAGTTAAAGCAGGCATGGGCAACCTCTTGAGAGCAATGGGTTGCACAATTTATGGCTTATCACAAGGTGGGCTGCACTACTAAAAGGATTCAAGGTAATTTTTTGTAGTAGGTACTTTAGATACTTTCACTACAGAAGACCATAAGCATATAGCTTAGAAATAGTAGCAAAAGATTTATTTTTTAGAAAAGATGTTTTCATAATTAAAAATTAAAATCTTGGTATAGTTATCAGTAATAACAATGTGATTAACACATGTCACTGTGTGTGGACCATTTCGAATTTATTCATTTGAAAATGAAAACATTTAGTTAGAGAAAAAATTCTTATGAACATTTCCTGTTTCACAAATTTTTTTAGTGGAATGTATCAATTGAAAAGTTGAGCAAATAAAATTTAGCCTGACTTTAAGTCGGCAAAAATCAAAGAAAGTGGTAGCCTTAACTCATTGATTGGAGAGTTGGGGTGAGGAGTGTGACTGGGGTAGTGTTGGGGGAAAAGGATATCAGTCAGCAATACTGATCATAAATGTACAATAAATTAAACTAAAAAGTCAGAGAGATACATAAACACACTAATGCATAGATATATACCCAAACACACACTCGAGATAGATACACACATTATTTTTCCTTTACACATCTGGAAAATTTTTTAAAAAAATCAATGTTTATTTTTATAGAATTATTACAATTAATATTAAAATACCAAAATATGTGTGTTTTTTTTTTTAATTTCATGCACAGAGATTTTTAAAAATTGTATATTTTAGTTAAAGGAAGCATTTTAGCATCTAAGTTATATTTTGTTAAAGATTGTAATGAGCCTGACAACAAACATTGATGACCTAGAGTCACCATTGAGATTATATATATATATATATATGTGTGTGTGTGTGTGTGTGTGTGTGTATGTATGTATGTATGTATAAAACATTAGAATGCTTAAAAATTAACTAAGGCATGAATGTCTGAAAAGACAAGTCAAAATATATACAACTAGACAAAAAGTAAAAAAAAAAAAAATTAAGGAGGCATTTTCAAGTGAACAACAAACAACACAAAGAAGAAATAACCATGACATTCTACTTGCATGCATGTGCATGCACACACACACAGTGTTGTAGATCAGGCATTCTGCCTGCTTGTATGGCACAGAAAAATTAACTTGCAAATACTAAGTTATAGTGCACAAATACAACACTGATCCTCGGCAGAGGCACACCTTGATTCCTAAGTGTACACTGATCCTAAGTAAAAAGGCCAATCCATACATGCATATATAATTATGTGTAAAAATTATTCAGATATAAATAAAATATATTTGTAAAAAGACAATATGAATAAATCTGAAATGAGAACCTATCTTTACCAATGTGTTTTGTCCTCCGATCGACTTTATCAAGGCAAATGTAAGGATTTCATTTTGCATAAGAATTTATAAACAGAAGTAAATATATTGTTGTCTTAAAAAATCTTTAAATTTAAGAACACTGAAAAATATTCATATGGCCAACTGTAAAATCAAAATAAACTATGGAGGATGCAAAATGATGTAATTTAATGCCTAATAAACGAAAAGTGAGTAAATGCTGTTATTGTTGTTGTTGAATTTTTTTTATTTTCTTCTTTCTTTATATATATATACTAGCAGTAGAGCCTGGCGTTGCCTGGGGATGTAACAGTAAGAGATAGATCAAGTATCGACCATTATAAAGACAGAAAAATAAAATTGACAAAAATTATTAAGGTTGACGGACACGCATGTCTTAATTAGTTTTTTTTTGTTTTGTTTTATTTTTTTACGAATTGGTCAAACCCAAACTCAAACAAAAACATTGTTTTCAATCGTTATGAGTCTACCGATTGAATAGAATTTTATTATAAACAATTCTCTTGTAAATGGAATTTTTAAAGCATTCTGAATGTAAAAATAAAGAAAAAAGTGTGCAAGACAATAAGAAACACTACCTGCAAAGTTTTGTTGAAATCGGTTGAAAAATGTAGGAAATCCGATCCTATATATAAACGAACACACACACGCACACAAACAACCTGGGTTTTATAATAAGTATAACTTGATATGAGTTGTCCCCCTTTCATTCTGCGAAAGCGATGCCTCTTAATTGTGTTTTTAAATTGATTTTGTGCAAAAACAATTGTGTTTTTCCAATTTTTGGCCACCGCAAGGTAATTTTGCATAGTCCTGTGAAGTTTTGTTGAAATCGGTCGAAAAATGTAGGAAATCTGATCCAATATATAAACGTACAGACACACACACACAACCTGGGTTTTATAATAAGTATGATATATATATATATATAGAACAATAAAAAATATTAAAAAATTAAAATCTTCAGACACACTGGGTTGTAGATTAATATTCTTTCGTTTTTATTATTATTATTTCATTTCAATATATAAAATTGTGAGAGGACTTCAACCACAACCACCAGACAACTTCAGAATCTCCTGCAACTCTTCCGGATGGTCTCCTTTTTTAAGTTGGTGAATGCTACCATAATCCTTGCCTTCAGTTCATCTTTGGTGTTACAAGGAGTGTTGTTGGTCTCTCGCTCAACTGTGATGCACACAATAATAATCAAAGGTGGCTGCATTCTGGGGAGTTAGGTGGCCAGATGTAATGGGTGATGTGATCACAGGAATTGACTGACAGCCATGAGTTCTCCTGCTTGTGTGGCATGGTGCAGAGTCCTGTTGCTAGACATAGGGCCTTCCAGCAGCCACCCTCTTGACCCAAGGCACTTGATGTAGGCCTCCGTGTTGAGTCTGAAGCCCTCACCAACAAATATGTTCATTTCTTATCAGAACAATCAGAGTGAGTTGCCGTACCTTCATAAACACCATTAGACTCATCTAACTTTTTCTGAACCCTCTGCACTGTCTTCAGATTGACACCCAAACATTCTGAAATGTTTGTATTGGAGTTTCTAGTGCAAATACCAAGAAGCACAGCATGCTGTTTCCAAATTTCTGGCAGAGTGAATTGCATTGTGGTGCTCTTTTTCTCACAAACGGTGCCCAACTAACTCTACTATACTATGTTGTCAACAAAATCAAAAACAAACAACTTGCATGCATGAAATTAAAAATATAAAATGATAATTTATCAATTACACCATATTCATTTATTTATTAATCTACTTTTTTATTTATTAATGTAATTATAATTATTATATATTATTTTATTTTACTTTGATGAATCATTCATGTATTTAGTTATTTTAAACTAGCAGCATTAACCGGCATTGCCTGGGTTTATTCAAAAAAAGATCATGAACCTCATCCAATCTGTAAAGTTAAAATAAAGAAGATTTTTCTTTGGTGCCTCTTATCTATACGGCAAAAAATTATAATGACATGAAGTGTGAAAACATTTATAACAGGAGAAAGTTGTCTTTTACAGAAGCACAGAAGATACAAAAAAATTTGTCAGCAAATGAAGAGTACATTAATCGCAATCGATCTTCGTAAATTGTTGAGGAGAAATGATTTGTCGACAGCTTTTGCTCAAACTACATCGAATGCACAATATGCATTGGAAGGAGAAGAAATTCAACAAAGACTTCTCCTAGCAGCCGTGCCAAGGCTGAAAACCAACGTTCACAAAGACTGTATAGAATTGTTCTTTGCCCCTCAATTTCGACAGCTCGAGTAGCTACAGTTCTGGCAGCATTCCTTCGTCTAGTTAACCGTTGCTCATTAGTTTCTGCTGACCTTGCATTAACTGTACGAATAGCATTTTGTGTCAGTCTAATTTGAGTTTCTAGTTGCAAAGCGTTTCTTCTCCATGCTTTCATGCATTTGGCTGTAGTAGTATCATGTCCAAGTGAAGGATTTCGCTTTCTTGGCATTACTGTCAGGCTGTAGTTGGAGGGGTTTGGCTAAGCTTTTTGAATAACAATGAAGTAATCAATTAAAAAGCAAGAATATTATACACATTAATGGAAATATAGCCATAATAAATTAAATGCAAGTTTATAAGGGAGACCATGGGAACATGGTAAACAATTATAAGCAAGCTCATAAAGTTAGGATTTATCTAAAAATAGACTACCAAAAAAACGTTCTAGTGATAAAAATAAAAATTAATGTGCAGCTAGAAACCTACTCACTATGAACGTTAAAATGTACACGCTGTTTAGCATAATTATAAATGAATCGAAAGAGGGTCTTTACATTATTATAAGTGCATTTTTCAGAATAAAACTGTCAAAATTTTAGGGCTCAAGTTTCCAAATATATGAGTTAGTAAGCATTGTTTAAACACTGATTAAAAGATGATAAATACATAATTAAAAATTGGCATTTATGCTTAAACTTTTTTAATAGGATTTTCACAAATTTAAATTTAAAGTATCAAAAATTCAAAATATACATGCATGAAGGCAGCCTACCTTTTTACTGGATGACAACTTTGCTGCAAATCAGATTTTTTGCATTTATTTCATCACATAGCACTAATGAACACTACATGTGAAGCAAAATCGATAGTATGCACTACATAACTCGATTGATCATTGCATGTTGAGCAAAATCAATTGTACACACTACACATCTCGATCGATCTCGCACACGCATCTTATACCTACATGCACTTCTCTCATCAGTGCACACTTTCATTTGCACTTATTCTTTTTTTCTTAAGGAAGGATATAATTTTTGTCATCAAGTTAATGCAAACTAAACGATTTCAGTACCAAAACAGGAAATCCATGGGAAAAACTGATATTTTTCATAATGTATTTATGACACATGGGATGTCAGTTTTGATTTTGAATTGATTGACCTAAACACAAATTATGTGCAAATTTTCATCGGAATGCTGCTAACCACTGCAATTGAAAGACTAATGGGGCAGCAAGGTGTTCATGGGTCATCTTGGGGCCCCTTATGTAGTTTTCAAAATCTGATAATCGTTTTTGATTCATTTTAAGATTGTAACATGTAAAATTCCATCGAAATCAAAGCAATTTGAAAATTTGGGAGTCCTTTTGGTTCACCCTAGGGGTCCCAAATTTCAAGCCAAAGGACAGGTTTAAGACTAATAGTAATTGAAATAATAAAGCACATCTTTTTTAAGTTTTCTATTTAATCAACTTTATGGCCAAGGCTGTAGACTTAATCGAAAATTTTGGGGTTCCCTGCTGGTCCCCTAACTTGTGGGGGTCCCAGTGTTGATTTTCAGTGAATTCCAAGTGACTACTTCATTTACTCGATATAATCTCAATATGTACTGAAATTTTCGTTGAAATTGGGGAATACTGCTACAAAATACACTAGAAAAGCAATTGAGGCATCAAGGGGTTTATAGGGTCATCCTGGGGGCCCCCTCATACATTTTTAAAAATCTGACAACCGATTTCTATCTCATTGTAAGAGCATAACAAACATGCAAAATTTCATCATAATCGAAGCAATTTGAATTTTTTTTTTGGTGGGGTCCCAGTGTCGAGAGATACAAAAATCAATATAGCGTATAATAAATGTGATATTAAGTTGCATATACTTATCAAGTTTCATTAAAATCGGCCTCAGGGTTTAGACTTCAAATCTGAAAGTTTAAAAACAACCAAACTAACGGAAATTCCCATTTAAACATTATATTTATCAATTATCGGTTATTGATTTTCGAAAAATGACACACCCAGTATCAAGTACAATCTATGTTCCAAATTTGGTGGAAATATGCCTTATGGTTCTCAAGTAGTTCGCAAACACACACACACACACACACACAGCCAGTTTTATATATATATAGATAATAGAAGGTTTAGATTTAATAGATTTCTTTTAATTTTTAAAAATTTCTATGGTCATTTATTTTGGCTTGGGAAAGGGGTATTTCTTTTAGGGAAGGAGATATTTCATAAAAAAGAGTTTGGGGCACAGGTTAACATTTTGGCAAGATTTGATAAAGGCACTCTCAAGAACTTTCCATGAAAGTAAGTGTTGTGGCCTTGTTAGGGCCAAAAGTAAAGACACAAGAGAGGAATAGAGTTAAACAAATACATTAACAGAAACAGTAATACAAACATATACAAATGAGAGTGTTACAGCAAGAATGTTCAGTTCGACTGTCAGTGCCGACTGCTGGAAACTTCCTTCTCCAAAAGGCAGTACCTGCTCCTATATATAGCGGGGAGAGTCACAAGTAAGCTAAGTAAGCTAAATTACCATAACAGTAAGTTATTTTCTCTTTTAGTAAGTATGGTATTCTTTACATCAAAGTTATGGTTGAACTTATTTCTGTGTATGACTAATGCATTTGATAGATTGTTATGTATAAGATCCTTTTTGGGTTCATAGTTTTTTTTTTTTTTCATTTCTGCAAATTTCTACAATATATTATAAGGAACAGTTGTGACAGTTTATTTTATAAATACTCTTTTCCCAAGCCAACAAACATGACTGTAAAAATTTGAGTCTCCTGTCTTAGGTTTTCAAACCAATAGGTAAACTTGTAAGGCAGCTGGGCACAGAGTAATGGTTAACGAGATAGTCTAGTTGACTTATACTAGTGAGTTCAATGATCACTAGGTACTCCCTACATATAACCTCATGCCAAAGTAAGCTAAGGAAACAACAATAGGGAAAACTTGTAACAAATGTGTTGTGAGGGAGAAGTTTGGACTTGGCCATTGGACAAAAGACATAAAAATACTCCTACATCAAGAGGAGTAGCAGCAGGAGCAGTAGATTTTGCTGAAAACAGTCAATCATGGTTAAATATTCTCTTCCCTAGTTTCTATACTACATTAAGTTTCCCTGTACAAAAAGGTAATAAACTTGTTGTTAAACCAATTCTGGTTTCCTACTGTTGTTTTTGATAACTCAGTTACAACAAAATGTTAAATTTTCCAGTGAACATAAAAGTCAATAGTTAGGTTATACATTGTATTCCTCTGTCCCTCTTGTCTTCAATCTGTCCTATGAGTATCATATTTTCCAAGCCCTCTTTCCTTATTCTGTGCCTAAAAGTTTCAATTATCTCTTTCCGATGTTTCCATTTTCTCTAAAACTTCATCATTGCTCACATGTTTGATCCATGGTATTTTCAGCATCCTTCTGTAGAACCTGATTTCTATTGCTTCAAGTCTCTTCTTCATCTTTGAGGAGACCGTCCGGCATTTACTGACATATAGGAGGACTGATATTATGTAGTAGTTCAGTATTCCTTTTGTTTCTGATGAAGTTTTTCTGTTTCTTAGTACTTGGCTTTTGCAAGGCATTTTTCTATATCCCAATGTGCCTTCAAATTTAAGTGTCGTACTTTCCAGATGATTTTGGTATCTCCAATTTGTAAAAGGCATATTGGGCTGCTAGTCTTTTTGCTACCAACCATACATTCTGTTTTCTTGCAATTAATGTTTAGTCCTTCCCAGCCTTTTCTTTCACTACCTGCTGTAAGATTTTAAGCTTTGATTCATCAAAATTCTAATAAATATCAATTTTATTCATAGATAAATAAGCAGTTTGTCGTCTTTTTTGAGATCACATAGCATGTATCATTATCAATTAATCACGTTTCTTCTACAGCTTTTTAAAGTTATGATTATAGAAATTAACATTTATTTAGACAAACTTTCCTAAAAATTATTCTTTTATTTTTAAATTAAGTCAATGGAAAATAATTTAATGTTTAATTTGAATATTTTCCTTCTTTTATAAAATTTTTATAAAAGAAGGAAAATATTTATAATAAAATAAATGAAAATATTTTATAATAAAAATAACAGGTACACTTGTAAGGTAACTGGGAATAAACAGTAATGTAATGGTTAACAAGTTAATCTGGTTGACCATTTGTGAATAAATTAATTCAATAAACTAGAGATGGACCATACATTTTTTTTCTTGATTCTAAATAATTTCATGTTTGTTTTGTTTATCTTTTGGATTTTTTTTATTGATTTGTTTGTTTCTTTACAACCTATCAACCAAAGCCAGAATTTTTTTTGTTTTGGAAATAATGATTTTTTTTTAGTGATACAAATAAATCCTACTAATTTAAACCATAGCTGGGGGGAATACATTTCCTATTTGCGCGTGAAAAATAACGAACATAACAAACCCGACTGGAGTTATTACTCGGCACTCCGATTTCCAGTCCCGAGTGGTTAGTTACAACACCTGGTATTCCCAAACGGTCACCCATCTAAGTACTGACGAGGCTTCACATTGCTTAACCTCGGGTGTTTCAACGTGATATGGCCGTAAGATTTTTTGTTTTTTGTTTCTACTTCTAATTAATTACTTTCTGCTACTGGAACAGTAATCTTTAACAAAACCGCATCATAGCTGCTAGCAGGCAGAACTTCTGTGACAACCGTTCCCGAGAGATGCAAAAAAAAGAAAAAAGAACGCAATAAACTAATATAGATAAACTGTTACACTAGAGAGAGAGAGCGGACATCCCTCCCCTAGTCGTTGTAGTTCTTTATGAATTATTTTTTCCACGCTGAAAAAAGTCCCCAAACTTAATAAAAACAAAGTTTTATCGTCAAAATAAGAAGAGGAAACTGGAAACATCAACAAAGTAATTTTTTTTTTATTATTAAAATTTTTATCCTTTCGTTCGGTTTTTAAAAATCTTATTTTTTTGTCAGCGGTCGACGTAAGTGTTGTACTGCAAAGTGTAAATGACCGAATTTTAATCATTAACTTGATCGTGAAAATAATTCCCCCCCCCCTATTTCTTGACAATTAGTGAGCATTTTTTTAAATTTACAATATTGAAATTATTATTAATTAATTAAATTATATAATGAAATTGAAGTATTTTAATTTATTTTCATTTAAAAATACTGTGTGTAACTAGAGAGAAATTTCTTTAAAATGGAAAAATGCTTTTGAAAAGATAGATTTTGTGCAGAAGCAATCAGAATTTTTCCATAACATTCAAAAGAAGACTTTTAAAAATTTGGTTTAAAATGATTCCGTAGCTGAGCGTCCAAAGTATCACTTTTTTTAACAGTATTGAGGGCACTTGCTCAGTTACAAAGAAAGAAGAAATAAAAACACAACAAACAATGATGATGCTAACTAACTAACAACAAAAGAAAGTAAATGAAAGTAGAAACTTAATCAGTTAAGTGTAGAGAGAGTCGGAAGCATTTTATTTTTATCAATTAAAAAATTAGTATGAATAAAAAAGACATTTAATAAAAATAAAAAATGTTAAGGTAAGGATGAAGAGGAAGACGATGAGTAATAAAAAAAAGGGTGTAACTTTTTATGAGATTTTTATTGCTGAAAGTGACAAAAATGCCTTCCCTTTGTAACCCTGAATAATTTAGGATGCTGAGCTCATTGCGCTTAGATTACTATTTATTTATATTACAAACTTTAAATTTGGATCCGTGATTATTCAGGTAAATTTTTAAAGATAGTCCCACTGAAAGATATTACGGTTAGGGAAGTTTTAAAATAGAATTACTTTAGTTTTGACAAATTATTTGATTTTTTTTGTTTTACTCACTGTAATTAATTTTTGCGCCGTCACGATGAAACAGTACACAGTCATTTTTTTTTGTTTTTTTTTTTAAACTAAAAAGTTAGTATTTTATTTATTTAAAAATTCATTAGGCTTACAATCCACTAAATAAAAATGGGGTTTCATTTCACCGATTAAATAAAAATAGTTTTACAATTTTGTGATGACAAAAATAAAAGGTGACAACAAGAAACGAAATTTGTTTTGCATTGAATATAAACTTGTAAAAAGATTCATGATGGAAAGTAAATTCACACTCACACAGGATAACGTAATGATCACAGAGTTCGAACTCAGGAATGATTGACTTAAAACTAAATAAACGGATATGTAAATAATGATTTAATGTATTAATATTCTTTACCGTTACAAAAAATATTATTTATTTTCAAATATGAAGCCACTTAGTAAATAAAATTAAAATAACAAGAAACAGAACGTTGTTGAGAACATTTTGTTTTCATTATTACTACTTAATTCAAATTGAAAATTTTCAAAATAAATTTAAAATGTCACTTTATTTCAAAAGAAGAAAAATAAACTAATAATTTTAATTCAATTAAGAATAAATTCAATAATTCAATTGTTAACTTAATAGATATATAAGATTTTCTAACGATCGAACATTAACGACCGGAATACCTTTTCGCGCGAATAACTTTCAGTACAAGTTGACAACTAAAATTCAATTATATGCATAAAACAATATTTCTCAAACTCATGATTACATTTTTTAAACATTCATTTAAAACTAAAAATCAAGTGGCTTAATTTTTTTTTTTTTTATAAAAATTTGAAAAAGTATTTTGTTTTTTTTTAACTCATCAAATTAAAAAAAAAAACTCCATAAAACTTTTTAAAATAAAATGTTTTGAAATTAGGATTGAGTGTTGATGATTGAAAACGAATAATTATTACCCTGTTTTTATATATCATAATAAATAAAGGAAAAAAATCATGATTTTTGTCTTTTTCTCTCTGCGAAAAATAAAACAAACTATTGTCATTTCATTCAATACTACGTAATGAAACTTTACAATACATTATCAATTAACTCTTCTTACCTTTCCTTTGGCCTTAAGACCAAGGCTTTTAGCAAGATTACGAAGTTCTGTATATTTTAATTCTTCCAAATTATCCATGGCTGTGAAGGTTTAAGCGAGAG
Organism: Acanthosepion pharaonis; assembly: GCA_903632075.3. Lineage (NCBI taxonomy): Eukaryota > Metazoa > Mollusca > Cephalopoda > Sepiida > Sepiidae > Acanthosepion > Acanthosepion pharaonis. Next base: position 669,114 of record CAHIKZ030005594.1, on the reverse strand, counting down.
TTTAAACAAATTTGCTCAGCATCAAAACTCAAACAGCTCAAAGCGGAATTGTATTCACTGAAAGTGCTTTGACCTAAATTTTGAAATTCGAACATCGCGTTCTGGTTGGCTAAGGGACAGAAGCAAACAGCCAATAGAAATCTAGCATAAACTTTGTAACTTAACTTTTTTCTTTTCTGACTGCGGTCTGAGAGTTGCATTCAAAACAATAGAAAGGAAGGCGAACAGGAAAGAAATACGAATCGAAGAATTATTAACAATGCTCTATCTGAAAAATAAAAGTATATATAAATTTTTTGTTTCCATTGTATCAAAAATAGATTAATCGAATTAATTTTTTTTCATTTGTTTGTAGGTAAGATGCTTGCGTAAGACTAAGAACTCTTTTTCATTTCTCTCTCTTGTAACTATGTATTTTTATTACCAGTGTTCTTCAGCCTAAAAAGATGATCTGATTTGAGTCTTTAGGTGGACGATAAAATAATTACAGCTTGCATGAAAATTTTAAAATATCAAATTCATGAGAACGGCATGTCAATGTTCACATAAAAATCCATGGGCTATACTGCATAAACATATTTTTTTTTATTTGTATTTTTTTTTTTTTTACAAATAATAAAAGAAAAATCAATTTTTTACAGCACTTTCAGGACCCATCATCTTAAAGCGCTTTAAAAAAAATTTTTAAATGTTTTTATTGTGCCATGATTTTTAGTTTCATAATTTAAATTAATTTTTATATTTTATAACTAAAATTAAATTATGGTTTTAAAAATTCTTAGATTGCACACATGGACTGTATAACAGATTTTATATTGTGATAATTAAGTCATGTTTTATCATCCTGAAGGACTGAAAGCCAGTGTAAATTGCACTTAAGTATCCATCATGCAAGCAACACCTCCCCATTGTGTGAAACAGAGTTGGTTTAAAGGCAGGGTATTAAACTTTTGCACTGCCTGTGTCAGAGTTAGCTCCTCCTTAATTCCCTAATCGTTCACTAGGGGTCGCTCTCCCTACACTATAAATACTGGGCGACTTCTTGCCTCGTTCTCTTTTTACTTTGCATTTCAGCAGACACATTTAAAAATGTAATCTCTCATAGAAATCAGCGTTTTCACCCACTTATGGGAAAACACACATGTACGAACATATGTACGAACATTCACCAAAATACAAACTCTTTACATTCACACACAAACACAAATGTCAATGACTTTGTCACTTGTAAATTTGTTGTTTAATACATATATTTGTTGACATATATATATCAGTCTTGTTTGTTTTCTTTACACCTTTGGTTGGACTCAACTTGTGTCCGGCATTGTTCTTGTAGTTGGACCTTCTAGCAGGAATAAACAGCACATGTCCCTAATTTAGCAACACGCAAACCCACACTGTCCTCTACACCTGCAATCACAAATCATGTGGAAGCTATGTAAATCTGTGGTTTGAAAGCTTAAAAAAAAAAAGAGTTCAAGAGTGGGTGTGTAGAGGTCGGTATGTTGATGTGATCTCTAGAATTTATATTTAATGCAAAATACCACAAAATATGAAACAATATTAAAGAGCACAAAAACGGTTTTTATAACAAGAAGAAACAATATTCATATTTATGTATGTAAGCAATATACAAGCATGATTAATAAGAGTTACTACCCTTTGACTGGAATTAAAGTCATTACTAAGGAAATATTTTTATCTGAGCTCATAGAAAGTTGAATGAACTTGCCGCTCAAAATGTTTACCATGAGAGAGTTGAAAGAATTCTGTAAAGCTGAGAATATGTTGAGTAAACTTTTAGAAGAGTTGAAAGAGTGAATGTTCCATAATGTTTGTAATTAAGTTTCTGTTGCTTGTAATGTTCTCATTTCTGTTGTTAGTAATGTTCTGTAATGTTCCGTACGTATGTGTATGTGTACGTGTGTGGTGGTGTTTCTTAGCATTCGCCCGAACTGGGTCAAAACGCTTTTTCCTAAAGTCCTACATTGTTTGTAGGCAAGAGAAATTAAAAGAGGAAGAACAAACTTGTGTCAAAGTATTTATAATAAACATAGTCATGTGATAGGCCCTGAAAGGCATAGACAGATTTTTGGCAGAATTGTATTTTTGTTCAGGTTGGAACTAAATCAATGTTATTCAGATGTAGTTAAGAACATGATTTTAATATTAACTGAAAAGTGATAAAAATATCCAGGCTCTGTGATCTACTTTTTGCACAGATTTTGGCACTGAAAGAAAGCGGTAACAGAATGCTATAGGTGTATCAAGGTGAAGTAAGGCATGGTAGTTTGAATTTCCTATAAGTTTGCCATAATGAATAAATTTACCGACTTCCATTTTCAGTTGAGTTTTATAGTTTCAATCTTCCTTCCCATAATTCATCTTTTTCTCTGGTTTACTGTAATGCCTCTCTATAACAGAAATTAAATGCTTCTCTATAAAGGAAATTAAATGCTTCTCTATAAAGGAAATTAAATGCCTCTCTATAAAAGAAATGCTTCTCTATAAAGGACATTAAATGATTCTCTATAAAAGAAATTAAATGCTTCTCTATAAAGGAAATTAAATGCCTCTGTATGAAAGAAATTAAATGCCTCTCTATAAAGGAAATTAAATGCTTCTCTATAAAAGAAATGAAATACTTCTCTATAAAGGAAATTAAATGCCTCTCTATAAAAGAAATTAAATGCCTCTCTATAAAAAATTAAATGCTTCTCTACAAAAGAAATTAAATGCTTCTCTATAAAGGAAATTAAATGCCTCTCTATAAAGGAAATTAAATGCTTCTCTATAAAAAAATTAGATGCTTCTCTATAAAAGAAATTAAATGCTTCTCTATAAAAGAAATTAAATGCCTCTCCATAAAAGAAATCACCTGTCACAGCTTCTTCTTCCCCACCCTTGAGGTAAGCAACATTCCATTTTTTTCTTCTTCCTTTCATTCAAATTATATCAAAGATCAAAACATTGTGATATGAAGAATGATTATATTACAAAGTTTATGTGGAATCAAAGATTCAAAATTTTATCATTTTTGTCATTGAATCCTGTTTAATATCATTGATTTTTTACTTTTTATAAATTGAAAACACAATGGTGTTGATTTTCTTGAGATAATAGTTTCTAGTTGTTCAATTTAAATGTCATAATGTAAATTTTAATGCATGGGAAGTTAATAGTGTCTTGAGGAGGAGGTTATTATACCCTGTTGGTGCTCACACATTTTTAAAATCAACTGGAAGAAGAAATATCACATTCCAGGACCAGCGACAGTTGTAAAACTAATTCATTTCTAAAATCATGAGTACTCGTGATATGATGCCTACTTTGATCCCCTAGGCATCGCCCTCTGCAGGCAATCATGTTCCAGCAACGAACAAGGTCTAGCCAGCAGCAGCTCAAGCTCACCATTGGCCACCGCTTCATCTCCAGACATCAGCAATAATATGCATGAAACATTTTTCAACAGCTACAAAACTGTCTTTCTCAGGACAATACTCTTCAACGCTCTTTTCACCCTTGACATGAACGTACAAATTTTTTTTACCTAGGGTACTGTAACCTTATTTTGTCAATGTATTTCTTTAACAAGCCAATTGTGTCTATATTTTCCCTACTCAAGTCTTTGTTTTTTTGTTTTGTTATTTGTCTTCCATCATTCAATATACCCCCACTACTTGGCAGCAAAGGTTGTGGAAAATTCGTAAAATAATAATAATGAATAATAAAATAGAAAAAGAAATATATTTTCCCATGATGCTAGTAATAAAGGAACTGGAAATTTTATTACTCCACTTGGCTACATCAAGCACCACTAGGTGGAGCTGTTGAAGTCTATAAAAAAATAAACATTTTTCTTCCTCTCTCTTTTCTCCCTCTTGTTCCAAGATGTAGCCCAAATTGAGAATTACATCCCCATTGGGACATCTTTATTTACCCAGTCCACTGATGACTGAACTCTTTTCCCATTTTCTAATGCATGGGGTTCACACGTGTCTTCTAGAGCTAACCTTTTATTTGTTTGTTCCAACTCAGCACAAGGCTGACTTGAGTGTGACCATTATAACAATGCTTATGTTTATTTTCCGTAAATCCAAGTCCAAAAAGAAAA